>JAUMJK010001890.1:0-62331 GCA_033558105.1 Coccyzus lansbergi | reverse complement strand
GGTGGCGCGCGGCGGTGCGGCGCTTCCGGGAGGATCCCGGGAGCGGGGCCCGGGCGGGCGAGCGAGATGTCGGGGCTGCTCCACACCACGCTGAGCGGGCTCAACAGCGACTCCTACTGCGAGATCAGCCAGTACCGCGACCAGCACTTCCGGGTGCGGCGGGGCGAGGGGTAGGGGGCGTCGGTTGTGGTCGGGGAAAGGTGTGAGGAACCGGGCGGCGGGAAGGGACGGGACGGGCCCTGGGCGCTCAGCGGCCGCTCACTCCGCTTTGCGCTCCCCTCCGCCCTCAGGGCAGCAGGCAGCTGCAGGAGAAGTCGCTGAAAATCTCCTCCACGCTGTATGTCGGCAACCTCTCCTTCTACACCACCGAGGAGCAGATCCAGGAGCTCTTCTCCAAGTGCGGGGACGTCAAGAGGATCGTCATGGGGCTGGACAAGATCAAGAAAACCCCCTGCGGCTTCTGCTTTGTCGAGTATCCTTTCTGCTTCCCCGCTCCTGTCAGCCCGTGGGCGGTTGCTACCGTTGGGTCCTGTTTGTGCCGCGAGCTGAGTGGTGGAGAAGCTGAAAGGGCGGGGTCATAGAATCACCAGGCTGGAAAAAGACATCTTAGATTGTCGAAGCCAACCATCCCTGTCTGCCAGTAAATGATGTCCTCGAGTTCCTCGTGTACCCGTCTTTTAAATACACACAGGAATGGTGACTCATCCACCCACCTCCCTGGGCAGCCTGTTCCAGTGCCAGATGACCTTTTCTGTGGAAACTTTTCTCCTAATGTCCAGTCTGAACCTCCCCTGGTGCAGCTTGAGGCCATTCCCCCTTGTCCTATAGTCGAGTGCTTTCTACCAGGCACTTGCTGCTACGCTTTAACGCACGGGTAGATGAGGTCCTGAGGGACATGGTTTAGTGTTTGATAGGAATGGTTGGACTCGATGATCGGATGGGTCTCTTCCAACCTGATTGTTCTATGATTCTATGATTCCCTTCCAAGCTTGCTGCTTCCCCACGACAGCCATAGTTGAGAAACCGACTCTACAGCAGTGTTGTAGGTGAAAAGTGCTACTGCTGCTGTACTTTCTGGAGGTGGCAGAGAGCTCCTTTAATTTACTAGCTTATTTAATGATTTTAGAGACAAAATGAAAACTGTTGTGTGACCGGAGCACGTGTCACTTTCTCACCTTAACTTTACATCTGTATGAAGTAGCAGAACAAACCATGGCAGTATTCCCAAGCACAGGCTACATGCTTGTACACGTTAGTCTGTGAACTATCTTCGCAAAGCTCTACTGGTAGGCTTGCTCCTCTTGTCCAAATTTGCTGAAGTTTCATATTGTATAGAAAGGTATATTAAACATTTCTTGCCCTTAGCCAGGTTTTAACATGTTTGTTTCATTTTCTTGTGAAGTAAGCATCCAAAGCTACTTCTTGTCTGTGCAGGTACTAATGTTAAAGTTCAGAATCCTTTCTGAGAGCTTTTTTTTTAGCTTGGATTTATTTGAGCATTTTTTTGGTCCCATAAAGAAGTCAAAGAAGAATAGAAAAGGCTGGAAGGCAGGGGTTTTTTTCTGCTTCTCAAATACAATTTTTGTTTTCCCTGTACCAAACAAAATAGTCCTCTTTCTTCTCCTTATCATATGCTTCAGATACTACACAAGAGCAGATGCTGAGCACGCAATGCGGTTTATCAATGGCACACGACTAGATGACCGCATCATTCGAACTGATTGGGATGCAGGGTTTAAGGAAGGACGGCAGTATGGAAGAGGAAAGACTGGAGGACAGGTAAAGCAATACCAGTTCAGACCTTATGTCTGATCCCCCTAAGACTGTGTACTGCTTGCAGGTTTTGTCTCATGTGGAACAATGTGTAGGCTGTAAAAGCTTTATAATGAACTTGAGCCACTCCCAGGTTGTTACAGTAACTGATACCTGGTGTTAAAAGCTAGAAATAGAACTTAAGGCCATTTCTGTTTAGGACTGCAAACTTTCTGCTATGCAAGCAGTGTTCTCAAAATGATGCAGAACTGAAATGGAGAGGGACAGCATAGCTACTAGGCCAGTTTTATAGCGCAGCAGTTTCCCCAGTGCAAAGGTGAGTTTTCTCTGCAGATTTCCAGTATGGAGGGGAGAACAGAAAGCTGGCTATTCAGAAAGCTGAACTACAAAGCTGAATGAAAACATTCTGGAGTTGTCTTTTCTTTTTGTCTAAAAAGTTCTTAGCCATCAGATATATCCTGATTTGTCATTTTCATCACCATTAGCACCTATTTGGTGGATTATTTGAAGAGATTTCAAATAAGTCAACGTGATTCTAACCTGAACTTAAGTTTTCCACCAGCTGTGAGGGGATGATGATTCTGAAGCCTGGCAGGAAACAGGCAGTGCGGGATACTGATACCTGTGTTTTTACTGTGCCCCAGGTGCGAGATGAGTACCGGACAGACTACGATGTGGGAAGAGGTGGCTTTGGCAAGATCATTCAGATGCAGAAGGCAAACCATCAGCCTGCGATCTATTAATTGCCTCATGGGCCCTAGCTCACAGAGGGTTCTGACCTTCCAGAGCTAGTCCTGTTCTCTCATTTTGGATTGGGGTAGGGACAGAGATCCAAGTTCCAGCAAAAGGTGACCCTCCTTAGACTGTGGATATACATGTACTCATTCCCCCTTCCTTCTGGGCTAGAGAGGATGTTCTGTGCAACAAGGGAAAAAAAAAGGACAGCTCTGCAGGATTCTGGGTGAGAAGAAATACAGCATGTCACACGCACCTTGTGCTATGACAGTCTTCACGTTGTTGCAGCAAAGCAGGTCGCTTCCCCCAAGCTGCATCTGCAGCCATGGTGGCTTTCAAATGGGACTTCTTAAAAGCCTGTGGAGATGCATGAGGTTCAAGTTTCTCATTTACCAACTCATCTGCTTACAAAGGAATATCACTGTTCGCATGAGAGAAGTGGAACGAGGTCTTATCCACTTGGAGGTGCTTGTCTGTACATCTAGCCCTTGGGTTGCTCAAAGCCTGCAGAGCATTTGTTTTTATGATGCCCCCAGTGCTGCCTGGCTTTTCAGATCCTCGTTGTTCAGTGTGATTTTGTTAAAAGTTTCTTGTAATTTTTTAAATAAACAATTGTATTGGGTCTGGCTGAGATGGAATTAATTCCCCACCCTCCACCCATTAATTCCCCTCATCTTCTGGGGCAGTGGCTATGCCTACTGAAGCCTTGCTTCCCAGGAAGTTGCCAGACATCACCTGCTGATAAGAAATAGAGAATATATCTTTTGTTTCCCTTTGCTACCATGCAGAACCTTGCTTTTGCTTTATTAAACTGCCTTTATCTTGACCTTCAAGTTCTTTTCCATCTTATTTTCTCTCTTCCTGTCCAGCTCTGGTGGGGAGTGATAGAGTGGCTTCGTGGGCAACTGACATCCGGACAAGGTCAACCTGCTGTACCAGGGAGTCGTGTACCTGCAGCAGTTTGTGTATTAAAACCACTTGCTCTGTGACAAACTGGGGGAGGACTGGGGGTGTCAGAGAACTGCTGTCGCTTACAAACACAGAAATGGAAACTAGAAGGTTACATCATTCCTACTGGGTTTCTCTTGGCAAAACCAATTCTCTTGGTGATGGTTTTTCTTCCTCTTCTATTTTGCAATAGCTGATGGCTGGTAGCAGAAGGAAGTTGCTTATAAAGTGTACGGCTGCTCTGAATAAGACACATCTTTACGTTTCACATCAGCAGGTTCTAGAACTCTCTATCCTGTCCCCTATTCCGCTGTTGGAGGAGTTTATGAAGTAAAACAAAGGCCTGGTGGGCAGTTCAAAAAGGAAGGAACCAGCAATTCCCTTCCCTGTGTTTACCCTGTGTTTATGACAGGCTTTCTTCCCATTTTAAGAAGAGCATGGCACTCTCCAACCTGTTCTTGGGGTCTGAATAAGGGACGAGAGGAGATGAAAACCTTATCTGGTCTGTACCCCCCGAGAACCTCTCAACTAGGGCAGTTGATTCCATGGAACAAGTTAAATTCTGTCTGTAACTTTCTATTATGTAAACAATAGTAGCTGCTCCCTGCCCAGAAATGTGTAATCGTGATTTTTCATGCATTATCTCATCCAAGATAACAGAAACTGTTGCACAGCTATCTGCAGACCAGGCATACTATTTAATTTAGTTTAACACTCTCATTACCTTGGAGTCTTGATAACTGAGCAGGAGAGGGTGTTAATTTCTTTTGTTAATATGTCTCCTAACTGTGTTTTTGCAAGTCAGGTCACTGCATAAGTACAACTGTCAATTCTTGAAGGAACTGCATGTTTAGTCTTCAGCAGGTTTAAGCAGTGACAGTGCTGAGAAGGCTGTGATGTGGGCTGCCCCTGAAATGCAGTGAAAAGGAGCAGGACATTGACAAAAGAGCAAAAATACAAGCAATCATCTGTCCAGCCTGGCAAAGCGGCATCAGTGTGAGGTCCCATGTGGAGAATGCAAATTATAATAGGGGGCAAACACAGCAGGGAAACAGGAAAACTTAACGAAGATAGGGAGAGGTATCTGCCATGAAAATCTGGGATTAGCCACATAATCTCTTGTGTATGAGGGAGGGAAACATAAGGTAAGCTTTCGGTTTGCTTATGGAAAAGCCTGGTGTGGCCTGTTGGACGCATCCTAAATGTGTGACAGAACAGGCAGATATCTGTTCAATCAGGTGGCTGGAGTGTTTCATGACTGCAGAAGGCATCAGTCCCTTTTGCAAGATACTCTACACAGATCTCTGTCCCACTCAGTTCATTCTGGAGGAATTGTCTCCTCAGCAAGACCCAAAGCAGGGCTAGGAATCACTGCACCACTCATCTTTCAACATAAACTTTGCAAGAGCTTTGTGCTGACTTTTATTCAAATACATGTATTTGCCTAAAAGAATCCATCTCAAATACTATAGTTGCAGTAAATGTAAAGATCTCTTCTTTCTACAGTAAGCCCAGACAGAACCAAAGAAAGATGAGAATGTTTACAAGTCAGTAGGTGCTTCCAGCTCTTGGCTCATGCTGCCACATGTAGGTACCAATGTGGCATCATGTTGCATCAGTCAGAAAAGATGTCCTAGCCAAAAGTGTTGCCAGGGCACTGGAGCAGCCCTTCCTGCTCTGGCCAGGCTCCTGACCATGGCACATTCTGTACCCAGAAGACTGGGGCTCCAGAGCTGCCTTTCAGACACCTTTCATCAGCACACAAAGGTCCTACCACTAACAGAGAAAACCCTTTGTCTTGCATTGCTGGGGCAGTGCCAAGCCAAGCAATGCAGGCAGCAGACCAAGAGACCTGATGAGACCCAAGGGAAACCTGATACAGCTCATCAGCATTTGGCTGCTCTTCCTAGTCGTGAGCAGTTAACACACCAGAAGCAGAGGCCACTTTTCCTTGCCAACAGCCAAACTTCTTCCATAAAGAACACTGATGCCGAGTTCATGCCAACACAAAGCAAAGGCGTTTAGACCATGCTTCCAGCTTCCTGGGGAATCAGGACTTGGACTCCAGTGAGTCTCTGATGGATCTCTTGTGATCTGCGGAGACCTCATTTCTTCATGATAGAGAACAGAATAAAGTGGAGCAGTTTTGCCAGGAAATTCTGCTCCTCAGGCTTCTCACCTTTGCTTTCGCTGGGGTTACCATGTTCAAAAGCATCTGCACTGGGGAGGGGAAGAGGCAGGCTGTGTTCCCCTTTGATCCAGTAGCAAATCTGAGCAAACTTTAGAGTGGTCAAGCAAACACCAACATCAGAGTCACTGTGCTCCCCAGCCACTCCCATTCTCCCTTTGGCTAGTTACAGCATGGACTAGGAAACAATAGGGGCACAAGGTCACCAGCTAGAGCACTGGGAAGAAAGGAGAGCGAGAGAAGAGCAACCACCTGGCAGTAAGTCATAGTGCCGGACCTGCAAAGGCAAAGCAAGGAGAACATTAAACCTGCACGATTAGAGCACTGGCCCCCTGCCGTGGCTCAGGGCCAGGGGGATTATTAGATGCACGCAGCTTCACGCCGGATACTGGGTCATGCACTCTTAAGCTCTTACCACAGAAAGCAGAAGGGTTGGGACCTGCCTAGAACTAGGTGAGAAAGGAGCGATAGCAATCTCACCCAGCACTACCTTTGATCTCCTACAGCTCTTCTGGATGGTGAGGCCCTGCAGCACACCCCAGGACTGCTGCAGAAATATCACAAGCTGATGAGTTTGCTCTGTCATGCCAGTAAGCCCATCTCCCCCAGAGTGGATTCTCAGGATCCTACAGCTCCCACCCCAGTGATGGATACATCCCACCCAGAAGCCGCTGCTGCTCGGCTCCACCAGCGGGTCACCTGTGGCGTGGAGAATCTGATGATACCTGCTTGCTGGTCCTACAGGGAAGAAGGCAGCGCACTAACTCCTCAGGTTGAAGTATTTGATGTCACAGAAAAATGTGGATCAGGCAGCCGATTTTAGCTCCCAAATGGATCATTGTACCCAGTTTAAAATTTAATCTGCCGCTACATCTCCACATGCCAGGACCACCGCTGTTTTAGGCAGGAAAGCGATGCAGCAGGCAGGCTTTGCAGCGCCAGTTCTCCCTCCTAAGGCTCAGTGGCACAGCCCTCCATCTCCATCCTACCTCCAGCCTACATACCCAACATGGGCTCCTTCCCACAGAGCCCTGAAGACTCTTCTCAAGCAGCTGGTGTGCAGAAAGCTGCTCTGACACATCTGCTGGGAAAGCCCCGTGTTCTTGGAAGGCAGTCGGGGGCTGCGCAGGACTTGTGGCAGTTTGTGTTATTATGAAAACTGCATGAAATGGGGTGGAGCCAGGCAGGGAGTGAGGCCAAGAGACACTAGCTTTCTGCACACCCTGGGACCCTGGCCCACCAATGCTGCATCCCCAGCGTGACCCATGGCCACAACATGTCACCGTCAGCCGATGACCACAGCAGTGCTGCCCCAACTAAATCAAAATCATAGAATCACTAGGTTGGAAAAGATCTTTGAGGTCATCAAGCCCAACTGTACCTGTCCACTGACAAATCATATCCATAAGCACTTCATCCACCCACCTTTTGAACGCCTCCAGGGATGGTGACTCAACCACCTCACTGGTCAGCCTGTTCTTGTACTTGAGAACCTTCTTGATGAAGAAATTTTTCCTAATGTCCAATCTGAACCTCCCCTTGTGCGACTGCCAGCCCCTTCTGCATGGCTTGGGCCAAAACCAGCCAGAGCAAACAACCTTCCATCTCCCCTTGAAATCCAGGGAGGGTAGAAACAGGGAGATCACAAACAAAGCCCTGGCTGTAGCTCCCAGAGGGTTTCTGCCTGGTGCCTGCCCTGGCTTTACAGCCAGCGAGACAGCACTGGAGCAGGAGCCATCATCGCCTGCGCTGCCTGTGCTCCTGCCCGTGCTTGTGCCCACTCTGCCTGGCACCTGCGTAGTGGCTGAGGCTCAGGCAGGGCTGCAGCTTCAGGCTTGTTTGATTGCCTCCAAGGGCCTGCCAGCTGCTCTGCCAGGGCTGGAGCTGCTCAGGAGAGGCCCATGGCCGGGTGGCAAGGCAGGAACGCAGCCTGCACTGCAAATCAGGATGGAAACCACCTGGCTGACGGAGCAAACCACAGGCAGCTCTGTGCAGGGTTGCAGACCAGGATTCTTGTTGTCAAAGCCTGGCTCTGCTTTTGGCTGCATTTTCTCAAACCTGGCCCCTTCCAGATTGCCCCAGGAGAGGAAAGCCCACCCCGCAGTCCCCGGCTTCTGACAGCCTTCACCAGGAACATGTTTCCCTCCTAGTGCCTCTTGGCATGACAGGCTCGGGCTGCCATCAGAGCATTCCCAGCGGGCCACACGCAGGCTGACATGGCAGCAGGTAAAGTTGTGGGAGCTGCACAGGCTGCTCCCATGTACTGACACGCTGCCTCTGGCTGGGTGTTGTTCACCCATCGACGGATGTGCAGAGGTGGACAACTAATGCTGGCAGGGATTGTGGTGCCATCCCTGGCAGCTCTGCTAGCCTGGATGGGGCAGAAGGAGGCAGCACCTGTGCCAGTGGCAGGATGGCATTGACTGCTCCAGCACAGAGTGGTGGTTGCCAGACAGCTGCATCCCTGCCAGGCCCTTCTGACATCCTGTTGGGCAGCCAAAGCTCTGCCAGTCTCAGTGGGTGCCCAGGTTGGGTCCTGCACTTGGGGCACAACAAACCTCTGCAGTGCTATAGAATGGGAGAAGTCTGGCTGGAAAGCTGCCTGGAGGAGAGGGACCTGGGGCTGTTGGTTGACACCCATCTGAACATGAGCCAGCAGTGGCCCAGGTGGCCAAGAAGGCCAATGGCATCTTGACTTTTATCAGAAATGGTGTGGCCATCAGGTCCAGGGAGGTTATTCTCCCTCTGTACTCGGCACTGGTGAGACTGCTCCTCGAACCCTGTGTTCAGTTCTGGGCCCCTCACCACAAGAAGGATGTTGAGGCTCTGGAGCAAGTCCAGAGAAGAGCAATGAAGCTGGTGAAGGGGCTGGAGAACAGACCTTATGAGGAACGGCTGAGAGAGCTGGGGTTGTTTAGCCTAGAGAAGAGGAGGCTGAGAGGAAACCTTATTACTCTCTACAACTACCTTAAAGGAGGCTGTGGAGAGGAGGGAGCTGGCCTCTTCTCCCTAGTGACAGGGGACAGGATGAGAGGGAATAGCCTCAAACTCTGCCAGGGGAGGTTTAGGCTAGACATTAGGGAAAAAAAATTCATGGAAAGAGTCATTGGGCACTGGCAGAGGCTGCCCAGGGAGGTGGTTGTTTCACCTTCCCTGAAGGTGTTTAAGGGACAGGTGGATGAGGCACTGAGGGACATGGTTTAGTGATTGATGGGAATGGTTGGACTCGATGATCCGATGGGTCTTTTCCAACCTGGTGCTTCTGTGATTCTATGATCAGTGCTCAGGGGAATGGCCTGGAGGCAGCTACAGACATGCCCGTGGGCTCAAACAGCCCCGTACATGGACACAGGCAGAGATGTGCACACATGCATGGAGACAGGGGAGCAAACAAAGGCTGGGGGGCTGCAGCAGTGGCAAGAAGGGGGTGAGGGCTGCAGCCACACAGGCCCATTGCCTGCTAGGCTTGGGCAACAGCACCCAAACCCAGGTGAGTGAGCTCCGTGTAGGTGGTCGGACCCAGTACAGCATAACAAGGCACGGGTGCGATCCACAGAGCTGCAAGCACCTGCAAGGTGCCAGTGCCAGGAGTCAACTGCACCTGAGGGCTGGAGCCTGAGGCTATGGCAGAGCACCCTGGTCCAGAGCAGCAGGGCAGGCAGTGCCTGGCATGGGGCCAGAGCAGGTGGTGCAGCCCCATTTACACCAGCTACAGTCCATGGGCCAAGCAGAGCTGTGTGGGCCCCTCGCCACTGACCGTGCAGTGACCCTGCTCCAGTGCCAGTAAACATGGAGAAACACCAAAAGCCACACAAGATCCATCTGCCCTAAATCAGTTTATTTTGTAAAATAATTTGTCAGGGCTGATTTAGACCAGATCAGAGTCTAGGAAATCATCATCTTCTCACACGGATGCAGCCCAGCTCCTGGCAATGCTTCCTTCTGCTGGAGCCCCCAGGAGATCTTTGCAAGGGTTGAGCTGGCCTGGAGCACTTCTCCATGGCTCCTGCGCACTGGCCCAGGGGACAATGTGAGGGCTGGTGGTTCCAGCCAGCATAACCACCCAGCACAGTCAGCTCTGGCTGAACCCTGCTCTGCACTGGCACCAGCCTGGCACCCAGCTGGGTAGCGTATAGGGTCCTCCTGGGGGTCCATAGCCACAGGGCATTAACACACAATGTGGCAAGACAAACAGAGCCAAGCACTTAAAAAAAACATTTAGTTTAATAGGTATAAAAATCACCAATTAAATAGCCAATTACACAAAGGTTTATGAGGTTGGACAGTGATATAGCTACACTGTGGACATCTTCACAGCCTTGCATCTCGAACACTGTGTTCAGTTTTGGGCTCCTCATTACAAGAAAGACATTGAGGTTCTAGAGTATGTTCAGAGAACAGCAACATAGCTGGTGAAGGGGCTGGAGAGCAAGCCTTACAAGGAACATCTGAGGGAACTGGAGTTGTTTAGTAGTGGACAGGTATGGTTGAGTTTGATGATCTCAAAGTCTTTTCCATCCTAGAGATTCTACGAAGGGTTTGGCCAACTGAGCCCTGTGCTGCCAGGGAGTACTAGACTGCAGGCAGGACTGGAACAAGCTGCCCCAAGCCTCATCACACGGCTCCAGCCACGGCTGCCAAGCGCACGCTTGGTGCTTGGAAAGCAGAGAGAGGAGTTAGTGACCACAGGTACATGAATAGATAGAATGAATACAGCTGTACCACCATGTGGGGTCTCCCATGGACACAGAAAGCAGTATTTCAGACAGCAGCTTTCATGGTGGGAGGGCTGTGACAGTGTCACTGACCCTCAGCGGGGTTAGGGGGATGGCAGAGACAAGCCCTTGGCCACCAGTGCTCCCACCCGGCGTGTGGACTTGTCTCCACGACCTCTGCTCTGTGAGGAGACAGGGCAGCACATGACCCAGCTCTGCAGTCCTGACTTGCTTCTGCTGGGAGAGGGAATGAATGTACCAAGTCGATCATGATCTTTGCCCCAAGCAAGAATCCTGGTGGAGATCCATGGAGTGTCAGTGCCTGGGCCCTCAGACTGTGGCAGCTCCAGGGCTGAGGTCCAGTCCAGAGTGGTGTAGAGGCTTTTCTACTGTGGCAGAGGGTTCCTCTGAGTTTTTCCCTTCCACGCTGTTCCGAATTCCATAGCCAAAGTATATCATAAAACCTGCAGGAAAATGTCTTCAATGAAATGCGTCCCAGCAGGCTGCCAGCATAACAGTCCCCCAGGGGAGGGTCTGCTGGCACCACATTCCCCTCCACAGGACACCTACCCACGGCCATCCAGACAGCAAACCGCACCCAGGTGCCAGTACTCAGCTGTACCATCAGCAGGATGTTAACAAACATGCTTAAGATTGGCAGGAGCGGGAGGAAAGGTACCTGTGAGGGACAAGAGGTGTTGTGTCAGCGGTGCCTTGAGGGACCTGGCCGGGCTCAAGGATGCTTCTGGCCACACAGGGATCCCAACCCTGCCAAAGCCCTGCAAGCACCTGGACAGTTTCAGGCTTGGGATTGCACTTTAGGCGCCGCATCTCGAGGCCCTGGGCTTTCCTGGATGCTGACTGCCTGGCAGCGTGTCCTGGCAGACCTTTCAAAGGCCCAGACTCTGCCAGGAGTCTGTGGGGATGCAGACACCGCGCTGCTGGGGGCTGCACTCACTTTAAAGTTCAACCGTACGTTGCTTTGGGGCTGCCTCCAAATGATGATGGTGGAAATGAGCAGGGCCACAACGAGCAACACCAGGAACACAATGTAGCCCACATTAGCATCCTTTAGTGCAGTCATCTTGAGAGTCAGGACCACAGAGATGGCAGTGATCAGTGTGGCTGCAAAAGAAGGGGCAGTTGAGGGGCTGAATGGCCTCCTTGGGACCCCGAGCCCCACCAATGGCTGGGCTGTGGCATCCACTCCTCTCGGTCAGGTATGGATCCAGCATGTGGTCTCTACAACACCCACCCCAAAGTTACAGGAAAGTGCTTTACTAGAAGAATTCACCAGCCCAGCAAGCTGAGGAAAGCCTCCACTCGGCTGGGCTCAAACCCAGCTCTGAAGCTTAACCAGACCTGGCTGAGCCGCCCCATTCTGACTGCACAATGAAACCATTGACAGACAAATCAAACCTTGGTGGCCAAGCATGAATACTTTCAGGGACTGGGGAACCACCCTTGGTGAACCAGCCTGGATCGGACTCATCACAAGGAACTCCAGTGACTATATGCGCATGCCTGCCTTAGCGCCTATGTCCTCCCTCGGCCCCTGCATGCTCCAAATCCCAGCCATGCCCTGTGCTTGGCACTCTGCAATGCCCAGTTCCTTTCCTCCAACCAGCATGTCCACTATCCCCTCCCAGCTCTCTGGAGACATGCCAAAATGCTCCAGTCCCTGGCAGGAGGGGATATTGGCCACTGGCTCCTACTCACTTACCGATGATTGCGACACAGATGTAGACGATGCGCCCTGAGAGCATGGTGGGAGTGTCTGTGGGTGGGTTGAACAATGTCGCCAGGGACAGCTTCTCTTTCTGCTGGGTGCTGGCAGCACTGATAGTTGGGTTCATGATCACTCTCTCCTCCTCATTCCCATTCAGCTCCACCATTTCCATAGCCTTTGGAGAGTTCAGCTGCCCGGACTGGTACCTAAGCAGATGGCACAAGCTGCAGTGGAGCCCAAGGAACTTCCCAGACCAGGGTAGACAGTGGGCAGCACCCTCATACCCTTCCTGTTCCTCCAGCCCCACGTGCTGCTCTACGGCAGCTCCGTGATGTGCTCAGGGACACTGCGCACGCTCTTGAGAGCAGCCTCCCTCTCGAGGGTTTGGTGCTGCCCCGGACTGCGTAGCCCATGAAAAAGTTGTGGCCACAAGCCCCAAACACCACCATGTGAGAGGAGGCACTCACCGGAGGATGAGCACGCACACTGCCACCAGAGAGTAAGCCAGCAGTGTGCCGATTGACATGAGGTCCACCAGATCCTTCAGGTCGAACAGGAAGGCCATCACAGCTGCAACAAGGACACGCAGCATGAGAACAGCCCCAGAATGCTGCAGGGCAGAGCATGAGGTGGCAGCCAAGAGCCTCACCCGCAAGGATTCCCGAGATGACAGTGGCTAACAGAGGAGTCTTTGTGCGGCTGTTGATGCTGGAGAGACGCTTGAAGAGGAGTCCATCCTCTGCCATAGCGTAGATCACACGGGGCATGGGGAACATTGAGCCCAGCAAGCTGTGGTGGAAAGAGATGGAGGAGATGGCTCAGGGCCTGCCATGCAAGCTGTCCAAACCTGCCATCCAGATGGGGACAAAAGATGGCTCTGCACTGGGAGCAGGACAGCAACCAAATGGAGCAAAACCCCAGCCCAGCCAGCACAAGTGCTGCTAGTCCCAGTGCCATGCCAGGTGATCAAACAATCATAGAACGGTCTGGGTTGGAAGGGACCTTCAAGATCATTCAGTTCCATTCCACTGCCACAGGAAGGGACACTTCCCACAGACCAGGCTGCTGAAGGCCCATCCAGCCTGGCTTTGAACACTTTCAGGGAGGGGGCAGCAATATTACGAAGGGAACTAGTCCTACCTGGTGGAGAGGGCACAGAGCGAACCAACAGCAACAGCGTAGCGGGCAGGCTCCCATCCCACTGCCTTGAAAGCCTCAGGCAGGGGGCTATCCTTGTTCAGGAGATAGTAGGGCACCATGATAGTCAGTGCCATGGAGACCCCAAAATAAGCTATGAAGCAGATGAGGAGGGACACGATGATGCCAATGGGTATGGACCGCTGGGGGTTCCTGGCTTCCTCCCCTGTGTGCAGACAAAAGGCAGCATCAGTCCCTGCTCTGCAGCACAGTGCAGGGCCACTGCCCTCGAGCGCTGAGCCACAGCAGAGACTTTCAATGGTAGCATGGAGCTGAGCAGCAGCAGGCAGGGGCTGCGGGAGAGGAGGGGTCCAGGCTTTGGCACTGCTGAGAGCAGAGGCATGTGAGTGGTTGCAGCCCCAGCTTCCAGGCACGCAGCTGGGCTCACAGCCCCCCAGCCGTGCCAGCCCTCTGCCCCCACCAGCAGCTCCCACTCAGCCGACTGAATGCGGATCCTCGGTGCGCGTGGGCACAGCAACACAGCCACCATGCCCTCTGCCCCTCGGGCCTCTGCAAAGGTGTGCTCTCCCATGCCTCAGTGCTGCCCAACAAGGGGC
Organism: Coccyzus lansbergi; assembly: GCA_033558105.1. Lineage (NCBI taxonomy): Eukaryota > Metazoa > Chordata > Aves > Cuculiformes > Coccyzidae > Coccyzus > Coccyzus lansbergi. Next base: position 48,489 of record JAUMJK010001890.1, on the reverse strand, counting down.
TCAGTGGAGGTGTAGGAGGGAAGGAGGTGGCTAACGAGCAATCCCTGGGGCCAGGGAGGCCAGGCAGAACAGCCTGTACCAGCCACCCACTAAGCAGATTCCTTGGAGAATGAGAGGAAATTAAAGAGGGCTGTCTGCGCTCCAGAGAGCGGTGGTTCTGCATGAACTCGGTTGTTTAGAAAAACATTGCTTGAGGCTGGGAAATAACCAGGAGGCACTAGCGATTCGCAGTGCTGTCACAGCCTCGACTCGGCGGGGAAAAGGCTCCCTGCTGCTTCGGGAGCTGCCTGCGCAGGCAGGGTGCAGCCCTGCTCCCACCACGCGGCGTGGGGAGCCCTTTTTCCTGGGGCAGGGCTGGCTGTGAGTCCTTTTGTGCTGGCCCAGCTGGGGACAGCTGCTGCAACAAAGCCTCCCAGGAGCAGTGGGATGGGCAGTTTCCCACGCCACGGAGCATCCTCTCCAGTATGTCCCAGCCCTGCGCTGGAGAAACACCCGTGCCAGCCTCGCCCAAGGCAGTACCTGTGGTGGCAATGCAGTCAAATCCCACGAAGGCATAGAAACAGGTGGCAGCACCAGTCAGAATCCCTTCTAGTCCAAAGGGTACAAACCCTCCAGAACCAAAGACTTTTTGCCTGGAAAGGAAGGAGGAGAGCAGCTGCCATAGGGTGCATGGACACCAGAGCCAGTGACAGTCACGTGCCAGGCCCATGCCAGCCCCTAGCCTAGCACAGTTGTTCTCCTCACTTGATGTCATCCCGTGGATTCAGGTGCATGCCACCGTAGTAGTCCTCCTCTGTGAGCCGCCAGTTCTTGAAGTCTCCCTTCACAGAGCCAGCAATGATGACAAAGAGCAGAACCACCAGGTTGACTGCCGTGAATATTTTGTTCACGAGGGCAGATTCGCTGACACCAAAGGCCAGCAGCACTGCGGAGACAGAAAGAGTGAGCGGAGACCTGCCAGGCTCCCACGCCATCGCCCACAGAGCCACAGAGCCACTCCTATGCACTCACCAGTGAGCAGCGCAATCAGGATCAGGGCAAAGAAGTCTGGGCGCTCAGCTAGCACACCTGGTAGGTGCATTGTGGTCTTGTTCAAGAAGAAGGTGGAGATGTGATTCCCAATGATGTTGTCAAATGCTGAGCTCCAGGCTCGAGCTACGCTGGCTGTGCCTGGTCAATGGCAAATCTCTGTATCAGTCCCAGCCCAGGGCAGAGCAACACCAGCCACCCCCACCCCAGAACCCACCTCCCACCCCATACCCTACAACAACACCACATGTTGTTCCCACAAGCTCCTTATGCTCCCAGTATGGTGCTGGGAGGAGCCTGCCAGCACCTCGCTTGGTCCTGTACCTATTACGTAGGAGAGGATGAGGTTCCAGCCAGTCGTGAAAGCCCAGATCTCACCAACAGTGACGTAGCTGTACAAGTAGGCAGAGCCAGTCTTGGGGACGCGGGCCCCAAACTCGGCATAGCAGAGTCCAGCCAATACTGATGAAAGAGCAGCCACCAGGAAACAGAGGACAATGGAGGGACCAGCCTTCTCTTTGGCCACCTCCCCTGCCAGCACGTACACACCGGCCCCCAGCGTGCTGCCCACCCCTAGGGCTATGAGATCCAGAGTGGAGAGGCAGCGAGCAAAACGCGTTTCCTCAGAGCTCAGATCCACCATGCGCCGGCGGATCAGCTTCTTCCCAATGCTGGACATTTTCCCTGCAAACATCTTGTCCTCTTGTAGGTGGTGCTCAGCTGCTCAAAACTCCTGCAAGAGAAGGGACCGTAGGAGCATGAAGCTGTGTGTTGTGCAGGCAGTGAGACCCACACTGCTGGGAGCTGGGCAGGCAGCAGCGCACACACAAGCTGTGCCTGCTCCCAACCAACTCAACAGCACCAAGCCAGCAAGCTGCTAGGGCAGAGACTGTGGTAGCTCCCTCCCAGGCAGCGTGGGGCTGCACGTACCCCACCTGCATAGCCCCTGTGCCAGGACAGAGAGCCAGGGAAGAAGCCTGTGCTGGGGAATAAGCTCATTGCACAAGCCCTGCATGATCCCCACCATGGGGCCACCAGGCACACCCTAGAGCTTGCCCACCGTCTCCCAGCAATTCCCCACTGATTTGGCATCCTGGAGATCCCTCAGCCCAAACTTGCTGGCACATCCCTCCAGCCGGTGTGGGCCTGCACAGCAACAGGGAGACAATGCGTTCCTCCAGAAGAGGCAAGCTGGGCTGACTCACTGAATCGTGGCCGTTCCTCCTTCGCTTCCAACATCTGCACTACACCTTCAGCAGGGATGCGTGACCAGACACACAGCACAGGACCCCGGTGTATATCCCTCGTGTAACAATGGCATTTGCTGAGCAGCCCACATGTTCTGCCAGCTGCAATTGCCTTAAATACGCAACCCCCATGCTCCCCTCGCTCACAGCGGCCATTCATCCCCAAAAAAGCTCTGGGAGATGTGTCGATGTGGCACTTGGGGACACGGTTTAGTGGTAGATTTGGCAGGGGTAGGTTTACAGTCAGACTTGATGATCTTAGAGGTCTTTTAATCATCTAAATGTTTCTGTGATTCCACAAGGAAAGTGGCTCCCAATGACCACAGCCACGGCTGGCACCCTGTGCCCAACCCTGGACTACGCACCCAGCACTGGGAAACAAAACACGCTCCGGCCAGGAAGCCAGGGCAGCACAGACACCACGCTGTATGGATTACTGCAAGTACGTAGTAGGATAACTTTGTGACCCTTTTCCACTGAGGGGAATTGCCAGGGTTGCAGTGGCAGCCCCTAGTTTGCCTACTTCCCCATAACCAGCAAACAAGCCCATTTCTAGACAAACCTCCCCCTGCCCTAGCACGTGGCACATTCGGCCTTGGCCCGATGAGCTGCCCCAGCCCAGGGCAGCATCTGGGCCAGGTTTCAAGGGAACATTGAGTGCCCTCAGCACTGGCACCGTCCCCAGCCATTTGCCACATGGCTTGGGCTAAGGCAGACCCCAGCGCTGGTCGATCAAGGATTTCCGATGCCTGATGCAAGACCTGCGTCAAACTGCAAGCACGGTGTTCAGCCCTTATTTCCAGAGCATCACAGAGAAAGAAGCGTGAACAGCGCCGAGCAGCAAGATGTGGGGCAGCCTCCCCTTCCTAACTAACCCCCGTGGGATTCGCCATGCCTGGTGGAACACCGTGAGCACCCAGAGCCGCACCAGCACCCGTCAGGGCTGGCTTAGGGCTGGCTCTGGGGAGGCTCAGCGCACCAAGAAGGGTGTCGCCGAAAGCCCCTCTGCCACCTGAGATGGAGAACACGCAGCAAGCTGTGGGCAGGGGAAGGAAGATGAAGAAACAGGCAACAGCTCCCGCCGGCGGGAACCTCCTGCTGCCCGCATCCTGCCACCGACCGCATCCTGACACCCATCAAATCCCGGTACACACCGTGTCCCAGTACCCATCCCATGCCGGTACACACCGTGTCCCAGTACCCATCCCGGTATATACCGTGTCCCAGTACCCATCCCATCCCGGTATATACCGTGTCCCAGTACCCATCCCATCCCGGTACACACTGTGTCCCAGTACCCGTCCCAGTACACACCGTGTCCCAGTGCCCATCCCATCCCGGTACACACTGCATTTCGGTATCCATTCCATCCTGGGACTGAGTGTGTCCCGGTACCGAGCCCCTCCCAACACCCACGGCGCATCACGGTACCCATCGCATCCCAGTACTTATGCCATCCTGTCCCAGTACCAATCCCATCCTGGTACCCACCCTGTCCCGGTACCGATCGTGTCCCGGTACCCATCCCATCCCATCCCGCTACCCACCCTGTCCTGGTACCCACCGCATCCTGGTACTCATCCTGTCCCAGTACCAATCCCGTCCCAGTACCAATCCCGTCCCAGTACCGATTGCGTCCAGGTACCCATCCCAGTATCAATCCTGTCCCGGTACCCACCCTGTCCCGGTACCGATCCCGTCCCGGTACCCATCGCGTCCCGGTATCGATACCGTCCCGGTACCCACCGCCGCCCGGTACCCACCCTGTCCCGGTCCCGATCGCATCCCGGTCCCGATGGCGCGCCCCCTCACCCCCGCGGGAGCATCCCCAGCCCCGGGGAGCCGCCGGCCGCGCTCGGTCCCGCCGGGGAGCCGGCTCTGCCCCGGGCGCGGAGCGGGGCGGCTCCACGTGCGGCTGATGCAAGCGCCGCCACCGGTTGCGCCAGAGCCGCCGGGCCCCGGGGACGGCGCTCGCGGTCACTCACCGGCGGCTCGGCGCGGCCCGGACGGCTCGGAACGGCTCGCTCCGGCTCGGCTCGGTCAGGTGCGGTCCCATTCAACTCCGTGGCTGCGATCGTCAGGGGTGGGAGGCGGGCACGGCCCCGCCCGCCCGGAGCACCGCCCGAGCCAGCCCGGAAACGGCGGCGGGAACCACCGGCACGGGGGGGGGGGGAGCGGGGAAGAGGGGTGAAGTGGGTCCCGGGACGGGACGGGCACCGGGATGCAGTGAGGCTCAGGATGAAGTGGGTCCTGGGATGGGGCGGGTACCGCGATGAAGTGGGTACCGGGATGGGACGGGTACCAGGATGGGTGCCCTGCCCACCCCAAACCCCAGCTGTACAAATCGCTCTAACTCCGAGCCATAAACAGTCCCGGGTCCGGGGCAGGAACACCAAGCGCAGGGCCGGGCGGGCAGGGCGAGCCGAGGGCCGAGATGCAGGGAGGCAAGGAGGAATGGTTGGACTAGAAGATCCGCTGGGTCCCTTCCAACCTGGTTGTTCTATGATTCTATGAGTCCCCCCGCGCTGCCACCGCCTCCTCTGCTCCGGGAGCAACGAGCAGCTCTGGGCAGCAGCAGCAAAACCCAGTCTTGGGAGAACTGCTTGGCAGTCAGGAGCTAGGTAGGAGCCGGCCCCCTTCTCTCCAGCACTGCTTCAAAACCCAAGCGTTCGCATGTAGTGGGCGCCTATCCAAGCAGGCGGAGATGCCGGGAGGTGAGCCAGGCCCTCCTGGCAGCGCAGGCAAGGCTCTGCTCCAGTGCCATCACCAAGGATGCGGAGGCAGGAGGCTTCAAGACGTTGGCAGCAGAGCAGGCAAGAGCAGCGGCCTCTCCCATGACACCTCCTCCCCTGGGGGTTCGCACGCAAGGGTAGTGCACACAAAAATGTTCCACCAAAAAAGAAATGACCTCCTGGCAATGGAAACAGCTACAAGCATCCTCTGAGCGTTACTGCCGGGCAATGACGTAGGCTCTTCTCCTGCTCTCAGTTCTTGTAAGATGAATGAACCATGGCTCAGCCACGCCCATTTCCCACCAGAACCAGCAGGAAGGAAGGCAAGCCTAGGACCAAATAGAAAACCCCTGCAGCCTCCCTCTTGGCGCCTAGGTGCTTCCTGCTCCTTCTTGGGTTGCCTGTGGCTGGCAGGAACGTGGCAGGGCCAAAGTCCTGCTGCTTGCAGGGCCACAGGCAGCATCATTGATGAGGATGCTCTCAGGGAGGACCAGGAGTACTACAGGGACAACAGGGCTCCATGGTGAGGCCGCTCCTTGAATACTGTGTCCAGTTCTGGGCCCCTCACCACAAGAAGGCTCTGGAGCAAGTCCAGAGAAGAGAGACAAGGCTGGTGAAGGGGCTGGAGTACAGAACCTATGAGGAGCGGCTGAGGGAGCTGGGGTTGTTTAGCCTGGAGAAGAGGAGGCTGAGAGGAGACCTCATTACTCTCTACAAGTACCTGAAAGGAGGTTGTAGAGAGGAGGGAGCTGGCCTCTTCTCCCAAGTGACAGGGGACAGGACGAGAGGGAATGGCCTCAAGATCTGCCAGGGGAGATTTAGGCTGGAGATTAGGAGGAAGTTTTTCACAGAAAGGGTCATTGGGCATTGGAATAGGCTGCCCAGGGAGGTGGTTGATTCACCTTCCCTGGAGGTGTTTAAGGCACGGGTGGATGAGGTCTTGAGGGACTTGGTTTAGTGTTTGATAGGAACGGTTGGACTAGAAGATCCGATGGGTCCCTTCCAACCTGGTTGTTCTATGATTCTATGATCCTGGTCGTGCCAAGCAGAGGCTGGGTGCTCAGAGCACCAAGGGGGCTGACACCAAGACTCATCTCTTCCCAGAAACCCTTTCGTGACTGCAGCAGCTGGAAGGGATTTTCTGGCAGTGAGCGGCACCAGGGCACCAAACAGGGCTCCAGCTTTCAGACCTCACACACAGCTCCACATCCAACTTCCCAGTGCCCCAGTCCCACCACCCAGTCTACTGCTCTCCACCACCACCTCCCCGTTCAGTGCCCTGATCCAGCAGCATGGGCCAAGGGCTGGAAGCAGGCAGAGGCATTGAGCCAGCCAAACGCACGTCCTGACAGGAGCAAAAGGAAGGCAGACAAAGGCAGGGTACATGTAGCCAGAGCCAAGGAGGGTAGGAGGTGGCGCCAGCCCAGAAAGGCAGCCAAAACCCCTGCAGAAGCAGATCCAAATCAGCCCTAGGAGCCCCATCACCTTCCAAGACTGGAACACAGAATCAAAGTACCTCAAGTTGGAAGGGACCCATAAGGATCTTCAAGTCCAAGACCTTGCTCCTTGCAGCACTACCTAAAACTAAACTATGTGACTAAGAGTATTATCCAGATATTCCCTGAAATCTGACAGGCTTGGTGCCATGATCACACTGCCCTGGGGAGCCTGTTCCAGTGACCAACCACCCTCTCGGGGAAGAACTTGTTCTAAAAAGACTTGGGAGTCTTGTGTTCAGTGCTGGAGTCCTCAGCAAAAGAAGGACAGGGATCTGTTAGTTTGAGTCCAGAGCACAGGCCACAAAGATGAGCAGAGGGCTGGAGCACCTCCTCTGTGAGGACAGGCCGAGAGAGTTGGGGTTTTTCAGCCTGGAGAAGAGAAGACTCCGGGCAAACTTTACAGCAGCCTTCCTGTACTTAAAGGGAGCCTTTAGAAAAGCCAGGGAATGCAGGGATAGGAAAGAGGTAGCAGTTTTAAGCTGAAAGAAGGGAGATTTAGATTAGACATTAAGAAGGAATTTTTTTACTGTGAGGGTAGTGAGGCACTGGTACAAGTTGTCCAGAGAGGCTGTGGATGCCCCATCCCTCGTGGTATTCAAGACCAGGTTAGATGAGGCTATGACCAATGTGATGTAGTGGAAGGTGTCCCTGCCCACAGCAGGGGTCTGGAACTGAATGATCTTTCAGGTCCCTTCCAACTCAAACCATTCTATGATTCCCTCGCTGAGCAGAACCAGTCACAGCTAGACAGACCTGCCCTTTCTGCCAGCCCCTTGGAGAACAGCAGGCAGCACCAGGCATCGGCCCTACTGCAGCCAACAGCAGACATCACTGAGAAAAAGACACCTTTATTTTAAATACAAGAAGATAAAAAATCCATTTGTTCAAGAGTTTCATAAACTTCACTGGCAGAGGGGCTCAGGGATCTGGACAAGCATCTGTTGCGAGTCTGTCCCCAAGTCACCATCCTTCTCCACTGCTGCATCTTCTGGACAGATTCCTGGGAGCAACGACAGCATCAAAGCATTGCTGTTCCCAGCCCTCAGCACCTGCCCCACAGGGATGGCCACAAGCTGTGTGCCTTCCACCTGGCAGCCCTCAGTTACCCTGACAAGGGATCACTGGAGCATCCCGGCAGCTTTCCCAGCAAAGAGAGCTCACCCTGGTGAGGGAACATACCTGTTGTTCTATGCTGAGCCTGCAAGATCGTCCCATGATAGGCTTCACACTGGGCAGTCTTGTCAGCTGCAGGCAGGAGGCAAGTCAGGGTGTACTTAGCCCATCCTGAACATATCAGCCCCCCGAATCCCTGGGGCAGCAGCTGGGAACCTGCTGTGCTCCCCAGCAAGAAGCCAGCCTCGTCCCCATGCAGCTGCCAGCCCTGGGCTCCAGGTACAAGTGCAGTGGGTGTCATCTGGATTGTGAGTGTCCCAGAGACCCCAAAACAGCGAGCCCCACTTACCTAGCTCACTCTTCACTAGATCCAGCTCGTTCTTTACATACTTCAGCTCGCTCTTTACAAGCTCCAGCTCATTTGTTGCTTGCTCCCACTCCTTCTTTGCACGCTTCAGCTCGTTTGTTATTTGCTCCATCTTGTTAGTTACTTGCTCCCACTCATTGTTTGCACACTCCAGCTCATCCTTTAGACGCTTCAGCTCCTGGGACAGCTGATCACCTGCAGACTTGCAAAGGCAGCGCAAGTGTAATGCAGGCAGTGGCCAACCCCAAGAAGTAACCCACAGCCCAGCTCTTCCCATGAATCATAGAACCATAGAACAACCAGGTTGGAAGGGACCCATCGGATCTTCTAGTCCAACCATTCCTATCAAACACTAAACCAAGTCCCTCAAGACCTCATCCACCCGTGCCTTAAACACCTCCAGGGAAGGTGAATCAACCACCTCCCTGGGCAGCCTATTCCAATGCCCAATGACCCTTTCTGTGAAAAACTTCCTCCTAATCTCCAGCCTAAATCTCCCCTGGCAGAGCTTGAGGCCATTCCCTCTCGTCCTGTCCCCTGTCACTTGGGAGAAGAGGCCAGCTCCCTCCTCTCTACAACCTCCTTTCAGGTACTTGTAGAGAGTAATGAGGTCTCCTCTCAGCCTCCTCTTCTCCAGGCTAAACAACCCCAGCTCCCTCAGCCGCTCCTCATAGGTTCTGTTCTCCAGCCCCTTCACCAGCCTTGTCTCTCTTCTCTGGACTTGCTCCAGAGCCTCAACATCCTTCTTGTGGTGAGGGGCCCAGAACTGGACACAATATTCAAGGAGCGGCCTCACCAGTGCTGAGTACAGAGGGAGAATCACCTCCCTGGACCTGCTGGTTACACTATTTCTGATACAAGCCAGGATGCCATGAAGCATCTCTGCAGGCAGCATCCGCACAGCAGCGGTTCCTGGGCTCAGGAAGCCCTCCTCACTCCCCTCAGCAGGCCAGAGCAAGGCTCCATTTCAACATTCAGCCCTGCTTCAGGAGCCTGGTGCTGTTTCAGGGCAGCCCAACCGACTCCCCAAGCCCAGCACTGCGGGACTGCTGCCAAGGTGCGTTCATTGCAGCAGTGCTGCCTGGCAAAGGAGCCACTATTTGCTCATGAGTGAGCAACTGCCAGTGCCTACGGGTCACAAGGATCCCTTCTGCAGGGTAACGCCACACAGCAAAGAGCCCTAAAACTGCTGGCAAATGCACAAACATATTTTGCAGGTAGGAGACTGCACGCCTTGGAGCCTCACCTTGCTGCAGGCTTGCTCACCCCATCCTGAGGATACATCCAATGACCCCAAGCCACAGGGGTGTGTGTATTTCAAAAGCTTCATAAAAAATTCATTGGACAGAAGCCCACTGTTCCCTGAGCACCAGAGAAGTGGTAAGGCCATACAGCAAATGTGCAAGGCCTTGTGTAAACCCCAGGGAAAGGCTAGAACAGCTCAGATACCAGCCCAGAACTTGGCAGCTCCAGGTCCTATCACTTCCCACCTCTGCCATGGGTGGCTGAAGTGCTCCGTGGTGCCAGGACACAGTTGTTTCTTACCTGCTCAGCAGGGACTGCATCCCCAGGGGCTAACTTGTTGGAAGAAGAGGACCTCTCCAATTCCCATGTCTGGTCAGCCCTGCCTGTGAAGAGAAGTGTCATCAATAGAAACAGAACTGCCATCTCCAGCTCCTCTTCAGCCAGGCCACAGAGCTGCTCCAGACCAGGGACAGAACCTGTCCAGGGGAGCCAAAGGTCTTCAAGCCCCTCCGGCCCAACAGCTGCTACTGGCAGCTCCACAGGTTCTCCACTCCACAGGGGAGCAAGCTTCAGCTCCCTATTTTTACAGAGTACAGTCCCTCCTTTGCTCTCACCGTTTCCCGGCAGCTCTCGGGTTGTGTTGCATATCAGCTCCTGTACAGTCGATCCTGAAATGGGGTCCAGAAAACAAAAGCAAAGAGCATCAACCCCTGCTCAGAGAGAGCCCCGAGAGCAAGGCACACTGACCATGACCACTCCCATCCATCTCACTGGTGAGCTGAAGCACCAGATTTGTTCAGAGTCTTTGCTGGGTGCCTCTCAGGAGAGACTCCACCTAGTCTTGCTGCTCTGTATCTCACTTCCCTTTCTCTGAACTCGAGGATACACTGCCCCCTCCTGTCGTTTCACAGGGCCTTGACTCTGCAGCCAAGGCCTGAACCTTCTCCCCAGGGCAGCAGCTCCCCCGTCCCGCAACACCGCAGCCTCCAGGGTTTCTGCCCAGACCCACTCTTACCAAAGCAAAAGCGCTTGGGGGAAGGCAGTTTTCCCAGTAGCCGCAGTCGGGAGTCAGAAGCCACAGTAGGAATCGCTGTAGAGAGCCTCTGGGAGGGCAGCCTGCGACTCCCAACCCTGGCAGCAGCTGTAGTGGACAAATATTGTGTACAGATGGTTCTACTCTGAAGCAGTGACACTGCATCCCCAAGGACGCTGTGGCTGTCTCTGTCTCATCCCCGGAAGTGTTCAAGGCCAGGCTGGCTGAGGCCTTGAGCAGCCTGGTTTGTAGGAGGTGTCCCTGCCCACGGCAGAGGGGTGGAAGCGGGTGATCTTTAAGGTTCCCTTCCAACCCAAGCCATTCTATGACTCTATGAGCTTTCCTACAGCCCAGGGCTCAGCTGCACTGCCCATCCCACTCTCAGGGACCAGCATACCTTTACAAGAACCATGGGGTGAGGGCCCCAGGCCAAGGGGCAGCCAGATACCACTAACGCAGCACTTTGGGCTAAGCACACTCCCTGGCCTCCTACTTGTGCTACTCCCAGGGACTCCCTGACTCCCCACACTCTGCCCATCCTATGCTGCAGCCCAGGATACCCTTCCTCCTGCACCATCAGCCCCCCAGCTCCCCTGCTTCGCGCCAGGCACCAGCAAAATTACTTTCCGTCTGTGCGTCCTGGGTCTTGGATTTGGGAACAGAGGAAAGCTGCACCGGCTGCAAAACCCCACTGGAACGTGGAAGCCTGGAGTTGGTACTCAACATCGCCTTCAGCTTGGAACCTGGGGAAGAGAAGGGGCTGAGAGCGCTGTCCTCAGCCCATCGCAACCCCCAGTCCCAGGATGCTGCTCTGCTCCCAGCAAGGAGCCAGCTCCATCACTGGGGAAGCACCACCCACTGCCCTGAGTCCCCAGGGTGCGCTCAGCCCATCCCTAACTGGTGAGGCCGCACTTCGAATCCTGTGTTCAGTTCTAGGCCCCTCACCACAAGAAGGATGTTGAGGCTCTGGAGTGAGTCACGAGAAGAGCAATGAACCTGGTGAAGGGTCTGGAGAACAGGCCTTATGAGGAATGCCTGAGAGAGCTGGGGTTGTTTAGCCTGGAGAAGTGGAGGCTGAGGGGAGACCTCATTACTCTCTACAACTACCTGAAAGGAGGTTGTAGAGAGGAGGGAGCTGGGCTCTTCTCTCGGGTGACAGGGGACAGGATGAGAGGGAATGGCCTCAAGGTCCTCTAGGGAGAGTTCAGGCTTGACATCAGGAAAAAAAAAATCACGGAAAGGGTCATTTGGCACTGGCAGAGGCTGCCCAGGGAGGTGGTTGATTCACCTTCCCTGGAGGTGTTTAAGGGACGGGTGGATGAGGTGCTGAGGGCATGGTTTAGCGACTGATGGGAACGGTTGGACTCAACGACCCAGCGGGTCCTTTCCAACCTGGTGATTCCACGATTCTAAGGTCCCAGCCCCGACCCCGCTCACCTCGGGGCTGCGGCAGCTTCGTTCCCGGGGCGCCGAGCCTCCTCTCTCCCGCGAGAAACTCCGCACTGGCCCGGACGGCCCTGCCGCGGCCCGGGGAGCGACGGGGTGTGCGGGTACGGCCCAGGCCCGGCGTGGCTCGGCCCCGCACCGTCCTACGGGCGCCGGTCCCGGGCGGCTGGAGGCGCCGCGGCTCCACGGGGGCCAGGTCCGGGGGGGAGGCGGCGGCCCCGGACGGGCCCCACAGCGGCGTGGAGGTGGCGGGCGGCGCAGGGCCGGGCCAGGGCTCGCTGTCCCGGTGCAGGCGCGGCGGGGGCTCCGCCGCCGAGTCCCGGAGCAGGCGGGAGACGATGGCGCGACATTCCTCCTCGAAGAAGCTGCGGTAGAACGGGGAGCGCGGCGGCGGCGACGAGCCCTCCACGTGCTGCAGCAGGTCGGGGCAGGTCGGCGATACCGGCGGCCCCGGCGGCTGCTCCGGCTCCGCCATCCCGGCTCGGCACTGCCCCCGGCGCCGGCGGGAGGAGGGAACGACCGCCTACCGGAGCCCCACCTCCAACCTCCTCCGCCGAGCAGCGCCCCCTGCCGGCCAAGAGGACCAATCGCCAACCCCCAGCGCCACCCGCGCCCCGAAGAGCAGCGCCCCCTGCCGGCCAAGAGGACCAGTCGCCACCCGCGCCCCAAAGAGCAGCGTCCCCTACCGGTGAGGAGGAGCAACCGCGCCCCAGTGTTGCCCCCCAACCCAGGTGTCCCCTCCGTATGGTCCCCCCCGGCCCCGCGGTCCCCAGGATGAGGCAGAGACTTGGCTTCACAGTGGTTTAATGCGAACGGAACCGGGACGTTACACTGGACAGGGTGGGGACAGCTGGGTGACGGCAGCCCCGCGGCGGGACGGGCAAGGGAAGGGGCCGGCGGGGGGACGAGCCCTGAGCCCCGCTCCCCGCCAGCACCGGCCCCTGCGCTGCCCCGCAGACCCTCCCGGTTTCAGCGACTTCTCCTCCCCGAGAGCCACCTCTCGCCCGGCAGCACCAGGTCCTCACCAGAAAGCCCAGGAGACGTTGGGGAGGCGTTGGGGATGTGCCTGGCAGTCCTGTGCTCCGAGAAAGGCTCAACTGTGCCACCACAAAGTGACCAAGAACTTATCAACCTGCCAACCTCGACCCGAGAGGCCCCGGAGCTGAGGCCCGACCGCATTCATTGCAGCTGTGGCAGCAGGAGGAGCCTCCAAAGGCCAAAGCCACCGCCTCAAGCTCTGAACGCTACCCTGACCAGTCTTGTGTCCTCGCTTCCGCACAATTAACTGCCCACCTCGCTGCAGAACGGGGGAGAACACACAAAACCACCATTACTTCTCCAGCTTTGTAAGCAAATATGCAACCCGGGACCAACTGACAATCTCCTGTTGTTTCCTCACCCCAGGCCTTGCCGCTGGGCTCCTCCTGCGGCAGCCCCACCAGCCCCTTTCTACTCCTCCCCAGCCAAATCCACCTCCTCTGTCCGCAGCCGGAGTGCGGGATGGGGTCACCATGGCTCATCTGAGCAGGCTGCTGTTCCACCACAACAGCCTGCGGCACAGTGAGCTGTGGCATTTTTTAAACCCTAGACCAAAGCCTCACAGCGCAGATGGCCACAGCCCAGGCTATCCCAGCTTCCACAAGCCAAACTGACCACGCAGAGCACCATGAGAGCACACGTCATGGAAACCAGCTGCCAGCAGCACGGTAGAAAGGAGGGGGATTTACACAAATACACCAAACGGGTCGGTAATGCAGGAGGCTGAGTGCAGGGTCAGAGTAGGTTTGGGGTCTCAGCACTTCCAGACAGTGAAGAACAGGGGTTTCATGCAGGGTGAATGGGGTGGATGAGAGACCAACACACCCAGGCACCTACACACTGTTTTGGATAAGCCTTACTAAAACTCTAACACCTGATGCGATCACTGACCAACATGACAACTGCTACTCTTCAGAGTCTCCTTCAGAGATGCTTGGGGCTGCACGGACGGGGGAGCAAAGGTCACCTCATACCCTCCTGTACAGGGAGAGGGGCAGCTCCTACACCATAACGCCATAAGCAAGTTCCTGCTCCACACCTACTCACATCTGCCCCTAGGTGCGGGACAACACGCTCACTTGCATAAATTTTCATACCTTTAGGCCACGACCACAGCCCAGTAGAACAAGCTGCTGCCAGTTACAAAAGAGGAAAATACTGAACAAACTGGGAGGTTCAAGAGAGGAAAAGCTGGTTCAGAGAAGACAGATTTAGTGTAAAAATAAATGTCATTTTTGCAGGAGGAAGGGTGGAATGGAGGAAGACAGTGCCAGGTGCTCCTACTGGCGCACTTTCCCTGGGACGTAATTCCTATCGATAGTCTCCTCTTGCAGGAACATATGTAAGCAGCGCTCATTCTGTGCCAGTGGGTGTCCAGCAATTCTGGAAGAGAATCAGATGTGGAGGTTAGCACTAAGACACCCACACCTCCACTCGCATTCGGGGGTAAGGCAGACCTCCTCGCTAACAGGCGGCCAGCTCCAAGCACATCCACACTGGCCTCTGGTCAAGGTTACCGTATCTGTGCACAACGGGGCCAGCAAGAGGTGCCCAAGCACAGGGTGTTCCCTCCCACACTATGCCCTGCAGAAGGGCATGAGCATCCTGAAGCAATGTTACCCCATTATGAGGGGAACTCTTAGCTTTTCTGCTAATAATTGCTTCACTTTCAGAAGAAAGCGCTGAACAGAGCCCACCCTAAAAGCAGGACTTGCTTCAGACCCATGGTGTCATTACCTCGCTGCAGGCCCTATCCTTTCACACGGTACCTGTATACCATGTGAAAATACTCCTTCCCGGCCAACCCACAGCCCTCTTCTGCCAGCAGCAGCCAGAAAGGCAGCACAAAGCACACACAGGCCATCAAGCTTACTTGTTGATAAACTGCTCTAGTCCCTGCCTCCGCTCCTCAATGAAGGACTCCTCAAAGATGCCTTCGTCTCCTCTGAAGGGAAGCTGTCGTTTCAAAGCCTTTCCAGGCAGCGGTGGCACTACAATCTGAAAGCACAGAATCACCCTGTCAGCAGAACAGCCACCCGCAAGCAGACATTCTTTGCTGTCTGACACTCATCTCTGGCCCCATTACACGGATAGAGATGAAACCCCAACAGCTGCCCACCACCTCGGCATCTCTTCTGGGCAGCTCAAGATAATCGCTACAATTGCTCCCATGTGCCCTGGTTTCAGAAATAGGCAGGTCTGAGCCAGGCCTCACCTTACTGTCTCGTTCCAGCTCATTCTTCAGCCATTCAAAGTCACTGTATCGTCTCCTCACACACGACTCCTTCAATTTGAAGATTGGGAGGTTTGTCTGTAATGAAGAGAAGTAGTTAATTTGCAGGTTGCTTTGGAAGCCAGGTAGGATTTCAACGCGTAATTGAAACCTGAAGCGGCATTTAGAAAACCAAGGCCCCTGAGAAGGAGGAATCACGAGGACACCCAGCTTCTTTTATTCAGGACAGAGCACAAGCACTGAAGCCCTTCAGAATCACAAGCACTTGCCAGGCTACTCAGAGCCAGCCACTCCCTCCCCCTCGAGTGACTATTTCAGGAACACACACCCTCCCAGGACATGCGCTGGAACCAGGGCTCACAACAGAGAAGGCTGGGTTGTTGTGGGTTTTTTTCCCCAAGTTCACTCCATTTTGAAGTGATTTACAAGAGAGCTTTACAGCAGCCAGCAAAGCGAAAGAACCTCCAACCCAACATCTATGTTTTCATGGAAGAACTAAGGAAGGAAATCTTATCCCAACAACTGTTCAAGGCCAAACCTCATGCTACAATCTTATTTCAGAACATATTGCCTATCCTAACAGGCAAGCAGCGTTTTCCTATCTAGTTTGCATCACCAGAGGAACGTGCAGCAATTCCCTGCTACTTGGTCTAAAGACTGACAGCTACAGTAACTTCACCTTTACCCTATCCACGCAGCTTGAACGCTCAAGGAACTGCAACACCAAAATCTTCTGGCAAGCAGCACCCACATAAACACAGGAATTGCTGCAACACGTATGAGGTCTGCAAAGTAAAACCATCTTCACAAGAGCTTGTTTCAGGGGGACTAAGAGGTTCCGTTGCCACCTGCCAGGCACCCTTTGCCAGGTGGACCCAAGCATCAGAACAGAACAAAGCAAACGCTCAACTCTTTGGAAAAGTAAGAGACTCAGCAGGTAATCATGCTACGAGCAGAAGTCTGTGCTACCACTGTAACACACGTTTGTTTCAGTGGAAGCTCAATTTTAGGTCCTTTCAGCTGTCAGAAGCAGAGCTGCAAGAGCCCCTCAGCACACTTATGGTAAAGAGAAGCCTGCAAGAAGTGCTAGAGAATCCTGCCACATGCACTCCTGGCTCACAGGCTCCTTGTAACGTGATGGAGCTGACTCAGAAGGAGTAGCCAGGCTGCACTACGACCAGGTCCCAAGATACTGTCAGTGAGCTTGTTGGGGGATCACCATAGAATCACCAGATTGGAAGAGTCCCACCAGATCATCAAGTCCAACCATTCCCATCAATCACTAAACCACGTCCCTCAGCACCTTGCCTACCCGTCCCTTAAACCCCTCCAGGGAAGGCGACTCGACCACCTCCCTGGGTGGCCTGTTCCAGCGCCCAATGACCCTTTCTGTGATTTTTTTTTTTTTTTTTCCCCCTTACGTTCAGCCTAAACCTCCCCTAGCGGAGCTTGAGCTGCGCTCAGCACCCACCCAGTGGGGCCTTAGTGCCTGTGGGACCCTCCTCCTCCTCGCGCTTTCAAACCCCGGCCAAGCCCCCTCCTGCAACACTCTGACCTTGAGCCCCGGCTCCCCCCGACCCCGGGCTCGGCCAGGGCAGCTCGGGCTCCCCCCGCCGGGGCCGGCCCCGGCGGGGGGAGCCCGAGCTGCCCTGGCCGAGCCCTGGGTCGGCGTCCCCCCCGTTCAGCGCTCCCCCCGCCGGCCCCGCACCCGCATGCGGAGCTCGTAGCTGGTGTATCTGGCGCGGCCCATGCCCACGGTCTGCGGGTTGAAGATGTCGATCTCCAGGAAGTTGCTGGGGGGCCCGTACGCGTCCGTCAGGTCCTGCGGCTTGGCGTTCAGCCGCCGGGTGTCCGCCACCGCCGCCTCCGACATGGTGGTGGTGGTGGTGGTGGTGGTGGTGCCGCCGCCGCCGCGCCCCGCCCGCTGCCGCAGCCTCAGCCTCGCCGCCCCGGACCGCGCACGGCGACGCGGGGCCCGCCCGCCGCCTGCATAACGCGGCCGCTTATCCAGGGTCCGGGGCCGCGCCGCCTGCCCCGACCGCGCATCTCAGCGCCCCCTGCCGTCCGCTCCCCGCATAACTGGGGCTGCTATTCAGGTTCCGGGGCCGCCGGCTGCATAAGTGGGGTTGCCATTCAGCTTCCGGGGCCGCCAGCTGCATAAGCGAGGCTGCTATTCAGCTTCCGGGGCCTCCGAGGCCCCGTCGGCAGCGCTGGGAGCTGGGAGGCAGGGCCGACAGACGCCCACTAGGACAGAGCCGTTCGGCGTACTAGGCGGGAAAGGCCCCGGAAGGCGGTCGCCGCGGTTCTAATGGACCTGGGCCGCGGACGACTGCGCTGGGGCGTGACCCGGAAGCGAGCTCAGTCAGAGACGGGCGGGAATGGCTCCGCCCGCACGGCCACCTGACCCACGGAGCGCAGGGCGCTGCGGCCGCGGTGCGTGCTGGGAACTGTAGGCGCGCTCTCCACTTTTCCCCCCACGGCTAGGGTTACGCCCCCGCGCCGCACGGCATGCTGGGAATTGTAGTCCTCAGCCAGGGCAGGGCCGACCACCACCGCCCCGCCGGAACTACCGCTCCCGCCGTTCCCCGCGCGCGCAAGCGCAGGCCTCGGAGCTGGTCGCTGGTAAACAGAGCGGCGCGGCGGCGGGGCCCAGGGCTGACAAAGGGGCGGCGGGGCCCGGCCGGGCCCATGCGCAGCGGCCGAGCGGCTCGGACCCGGCGGCGCTGAGGGGCGGCGGCGTCCATGGCGGAGACGGCGGGGGAAGGAGGAGGAGGAGGCGGCGGCGCGGGGGCGCCGGACATCGACCCCGACTTCGAGCCGCAGAGCCGGCCGCGTTCCTGCACTTGGCCCCTGCCGCGGCCCGAGGCGGAGGCGGGCGGCCCGGCGGGGCCGGGCGAGGAGGCCGCGGGTGGCGCGGCGGGCGCGGGGCCCGGGCGGGCCGAGGGGGCGCGGGCGGCGGCGCGGAAGGGCGGCTCCCGGCGCAACGCCTGGGGCAACCAGTCCTACGCCGAACTGATCAGCCAGGCCATCGAGAGCGCCCCCGAGAAGCGGCTCACGCTGGCGCAGATCTACGAGTGGATGGTCCGCTCCGTCCCCTACTTCAAGGACAAGGGCGACAGCAACAGCTCCGCCGGCTGGAAGGTACGAGGAGGAGGAGGGGGTCGAAACCGGGTGGCTGGCGCGGGTTTGTCCACCAGAGCT
The DNA here is from genome assembly GCA_033558105.1 of Coccyzus lansbergi. Lineage (NCBI taxonomy): Eukaryota > Metazoa > Chordata > Aves > Cuculiformes > Coccyzidae > Coccyzus > Coccyzus lansbergi. The sequence goes on along the minus strand of JAUMJK010001890.1, from coordinate 30,306 downwards.
CCGGTTCTGTGCTCCGCAAGTACCTGAAGGGAGGTTGTGGAGAGGAAAGTGCTGGTCTCTTGTCTCGGGTGACAGGGGACAGAATGAGAGGGAATGGCCTCAAGCTCCTCTAGAGTTCAGGCTTGACATCAGGAAAAAAATTTTCACGGAAAGGGTCACTGGACACTGGCAGAGACTGCCCAGGGAGGTGGTTGATTCACCTTCCCTGGAGGTGTTTAAGGGATGGGTGGATGAGGTGCTGAGGGGCATGGTTTAGTGTTTGATGAGCGTGGTTGGACTCTAGGATCCAGTGATTCCTTTCCAACATAGTGATTCTATGACTGGAGCAGAGGAGTGGGCTGCTCTGGTAGGTGCGTGAGGGTGCTCCCTGTGCCCTTTATATTTGGAAAAGCTTTCCAGGAAAGGAGGGAGGGTCAGTTAAAAGGTTGTAGAGAAGTTTTGGCACAAGGCGAAGCATCGTTTGAAAGGTTTTTAAAGGCAGGGCTGTGGTTCTTCGTCACCTGACTGTGCTAAAGCTCAGTATAAATAACTGTTTCATAGCAGGCATTCTTGGCTTTCAAGAGGTTCCCTTTAAAAAGGTCCTGTGCAAAGACTGGGGACCTCTGCTGGAGTTTGGAATAGGGAAAGCAACACTGCTCCAAAGTCTCAGCATTATTGTCTCCTTTTGCTCTGGAAATAGGCATGTGCGAACCTCTGTTAAAAGAGCTAAATTCCATTTCTCTGTCCTCTACAGGTGGCAGCCCAATGTTCCCATTTTTTTTTTTTAGTCAAATGAACTCCAGCAGAAAAACAGATGTGAGAGTTGGCTTGTGAAATATCCCCTCAAACTGCTGTGTTGTATCGTAGTGGATGCCATGGTGACTACAGTCCAAAGAGCATGATCCGTTGCTCTCGCTGCAGACAGGAATTAAACTTAACACCACGTTCCTGTTCACAGTGTTCCTCTCTGTTTGTAGTGATGGTTAGTAGTTCGTTCATGCTGCAGTTCTGCAGCAGCTTAACCCAATGTGGTTTGGGGTTTCTGTGACTCTAGCCGTGTGTTCCTCTGCCTGTGTGACCGAGCAGTAGGTCAGCACAGAGAGTTAATTTGGGGGCAGGTGGGGGGGGAAAAAGGGTAGTACTTTCTGGCAGGTTGGCTTTCAGCTGTCTCAGCTCTGTGAAGTGGCACACCATGTGGTTGCATGAGTGCAAATGTTTGCTCGAGAGAGGGTAGGAACGTGGTGAGAGGGACACAGCTGTCACAGCTTAGGCTGGCAGGGGTTGATGCAAAGCCTTTTGCATTTCCCGTTTATCTGGCTCACCAACAGTTCCTGGAGAGCACAGTTTGGCTCCCTGGTGCAGGTTGAATCCTACTTATTAAGTGTGGGTTTGGGACACTGCTTGGGGGTGTTTTCTTTCTCTTCAGAAGGTTTGGTGGTCTCACTGGAAGATAGACCTTGCTTCTTCTGGTTAGGCATACTGCAGGCATCCACAGCTTCCCCGGGCAACCTGAGCCAGTGCCTCACAACCCTCATAGAGAAGAATTTCTTCCTAGTGTCAGCTGTGGTGGGAATCAGCCTGCCTTATGATTAGGGCAGGTCAAAACACTTGACTTTAACCAGCAAGCAGATAACCATGATAGAAATACAGCTGAAACTGTTTAAATGCCACGGTGTATTCTCATAAGAACTTGGTTTCATTTTTAACAAATATTGTCAAAACTTGGGTTGGTAGGTGGGGAGTACATGGTTAATCTTATGAGCCTGAGACAGGCAAAGGGACCTGTGGTTTATTGCCTCCACTCCATTTTCTTCCCTTCTCCCTTGCTCAAATCCTGTTGGCGAGTCTTGGCAGGATGCATGCTCCATCACGTGTGACCGCAGAGCACTGACTTCTAGTCTCGCTTTGTGTTGACATAGTGTTATAGATTTGCAAGAGGTTCTGTTTGGTTTGCTTATTTTAGTTTCTTTTCATCAAGGTGTGTTAAATGAAGACAGGTTAGGTAGTTACAGTTTTAAAGACGTAGACTTGGTCAAATCATGTCAATTTGATTTTGTGGAGTAAACTTATATGGTTTATATTTAAGACAAACTGAATAAATGATGGTATCTCTTCAGTCAAGGAATGGACCTACCTGTTTTTTTGTTTTCAGTGTTCCTTGAAGCTCTGCTTGCATCATTTTTTAATTTATAAAATAAGAGAAAAACTTCTTCAGTTGTCTGAGCTTTGTTGCTTTCTAAGCTTGAACGGAATGAATTTGGCTAAAGGAAATTAGTGTGGAACAGCTGCTAAATCCTGATGTTGCATTTTGATGACTGTTAAGAGGGTACTGGAGCTCTTAGAGCTGTGTCATCTCTGTTGTTTGGGCAGAGCCGTACCAATAATGTAGTGTAGTTCTAATAGCGATTTTAAAATGGAAAATTAAAAGAACTGTTTTTTTAAAAAACTCTTTAAATCTTCTTTAGTGAATACAAACCCCATGAACTCATTGTTGCTCTGTAGTTACTTTACAGCTGTTCTACTCCACTATACAATTGGGGGAAATACAGCTGTTGCAACTGCCAGGGTGTAACCCCTGTGGATTCCGGAAGAATCTGTGTTTTCGAGGAAGGTGGTGTTTGCTGTTCTTGAACTGCTTGAAGTGCTTTGTAAAGGACAGATTTTCTGGGTGTGCAGCCAGTCCTTTCCCTGCAGTAATTCCGCTGAAGTTAAGAATTAACCAGCGTGAATGGCAGAAGTGTCCTTGCAGGGGTGTATCTGTTGCAGGGTTCTTTGTAATCCTCCCCTTGGTGCTCTGCAAGCTGCTCTGTGGGTAAGAGGATAGTTCCTTCTGGCTTTGAGACTACTTGGATTTTGAATAAAATAGAAGTGTGTAAACCCTGCTGAAGCAGTTTGCACTAGTTGTTACATTTCTCGCATCCATGAGTGTGAACAAATTTGACTCAGTGAAGAGCCGTAATAGGGACTGGTCTTTCTCAGTGAAACATTCTGTGTCTTCTCTCAAAACTGTTGTCTTTGTTTGTAGAAACAGAACATACTTTAAAATCATCCTTTCACAGTCCAAAGACACTTCACTGAAGCAAAAATCAGACATTTCCTATGTGTGCAATGGAAAGGGAAAACCGATTCATACTGCGATATTGCATTGGTTATAGGAGGCTCTGCTTTTTGGAACCTTATGTTCACTTCCATTCAGATGTGGACGTGTGTGCACACACATACATGCAACAGCTCAAGTAGCTGTATTATGAATTAAAAATTGCCAAACACTCTGCTTGTCTAAAACAGGAGGCATCATCCATCTGCAAAGTCGATGAGCTCCTCTTAATCTTTACTGCAGTGGGAAGCATTTTACGTGAAACTTTTCCATTCCATGGTTGTATTATTTGCATATTGCTTATAGTTGATGTTTATGTTGACCAGATAGATGGGGAGGCCTGGCTGAGGGCTCTCTGGTGCTTCCTGGCATGTACCCTACCTTTCAGTTTATGATGATAGTGACTCCACTGGCTTTGAAGGTCCCCAACGTCTCCCACAGTTAAAGATGTGTGTTCCCTGACAAAGCATGCAGAGAGCTCCCTCAGGTTGGAGCAGCTGCTCTTCCTCTGTCCCTCTGAAGTGTCTTGATGAAGGAGTAATAGGCTGTGATCTGATCTACAAAAAAAGCAATGGTCAGTTCCTAAAATGGTCACATTAGCTGTTTGCATACATCAGTCTGGACTGTGCTGGATTGTCCCCGAGTCTTTGATTTTCTTGGCTCAGACTTTTCAGAATTGTAGCCTCTTAGGATGAACGGGTAAGGACCCATTGAAAATATTTCCCTCCTTGTCTTTGCTCCCTCAAGCATAACTGACTTGATGTCTTAAAGCAAAAGGAAGCATAAAACTTAAGTTGCCACTGAGCAAAGTAGTGTTGTGCCTGACCTTAAGGCTGGTGTGGGTTTGTGCACAGGGGAGACTCAGTCTTGAGTCTGGGTCTCTCTACCATCAGCCTCAGCCTGTGAAGAAAGAAGGCTGCTTTCTGTTGAAAGCCTGTAGTGTTTATTCCTTAGTTCACATGGCTGAAATTACACAATTCCCTGTCAAACATTCTGACGCTAAAAATGAAGAATTATATGTTCTAAACTGAATTGGAACAGTGATGTCACTGCTGTCACCTATGGCACTTAGTCCACTTAATCCTTAGTGATGTTTTAGGTGCTGCTTTCTGTTAAGTTTGGATTATTTTGGTTTCTTGGAAGTTGTTGCCCTGCAAGAGGAGAGCGCGTCTGGTTGTTCAGACCACAGAGTACCTGGGGGTGGGTGGGTGGACACTGCTGGACTCTTGCTGTTACTTCATGTGTCTCCAAATGCATTCATGAGGTGTTAGTGATGTGCTTAGTCCTGGCAGCAGGGAGATGTTCTCTGTCCCAGCTGCTGACAGCCTAGCTGGGGGGAAGAAAGGTGGGGGGAAGAATAAGGAACAGAGTCTGAGTGTTTGTTCAGAGGCTGTACCTAAGAGTCTAGCATGGAAACTTGAGGAGTGCAGGTAGCTTTTGTCCATCAATCTTTCTTTTAACGAGATTTTTTACCTTTTAATCCATTTAGAGCTTAAACAGTCTGGCCCAAGTAAGGCCCGATGAGGGAGGGAGGCAGCTGGGCACGGCAGGGTGATGTGGATGGGAGGATGGTGAAACAGTGGGTGTGGAAGATGAGGCTGGTGGCAGTGCACAGCAACAGGACAGTGGTGCGAATGTGGACTCATCACTATTTTTCTGGTGAGATGAAACTTACTGACTTTTAAACCCTGGTAGGGGCCCATTGTTACAATGTAGCAACATACACTTAACTCTCCTTGAAGTCACTTTAACAGCTCCTTCTCCCAAAGAAAGTGTAAAGCCCTAAATAGGTATTAAAATGCAAGTTCATTTTTTTTTCTTCCACGTGAAGCCTTACAGAATGTAGTTGTCCCCTTCAAGAGTATGGGACAGCTGCCTTTTGGCAAAAGTTCATCTACCCATACAATGCTAGTCAAATTGCCTGACGCTTTTGCTGCTAACCTTTCTTGCTGCTTGCCAGTTTGTTCCGGAAAGCTGCTTTGCTGAAAGATTATTCCTTGCAGCACAGCTTAATTTTCCAGGCAGACCTCTGAGAAGGCTGCTCCTGGGCTGCTGGTATTACTTGTTCCAACAAGTTTCTTCTGCTCTAGCTAATCCTGAACGGCTTTTGTCGTACATGCCTGCCTGTCTTGGCAAAGTTGTAAATTGCCCTGGTCTTTGCTTTTCATAGAGATAGGATTTTCTTCTTCTGGGCTCCTATTGAAAGATTGCAGAAAGGAAAATGCTCTTCCTAAGATACAGCTCCCTGTCTGCCAAGCTTGACATCTGTGTTCACATGTGCTGAAGGGAATTGCTGGCGAAAATGTTTTAGTTCCCTGGCACTGGAACAGTTGTTTACTTGCTGAAGCCTAACTTTGCAAAATCTCTAAAATGAAGATTTTTCCCCACCCCCCCCACCCCCCCAAAGCATTTGGGAGCCAAGTGGCTGGGTGAGTCCTGAGACAGGCCCTGACAAATGCAGCAGGCAGGGTGTTCTCTTCTTCCAGCCTCCCAAGAATGCTGTGGCAAATGATAATTCAGCACAATTATAGGCCTGGCTTTGGAACATGGCCCTGTGCTGGGATATGGCCATGTTCTTTGTATGCCTCCGAGGCAGTGAGAGTGTATTACAGGCAGCTGCAGTGATTGCACATCTTGTTTTGTTTTGTGTTTTTTGGGTTTTTTTGGTTTTTTTTTTTTTTTCCTTTCACTCATCCTTGAGAGAGACTTTAAGAAATCTGATGCATCTGTGATTTGTAGAAGAAACTTGACATTTTCAGGGAGAATGGGCCTGGCACTAAGGAGCAGTAATTGAAAATCCAGGCAAATGTGGGCAAGCACAGAAGTTTCCAGGGTTGCTCCCGTTTCTTGTGTCTTTCCCAGCACTGCTTATACTTGGTCCTGTGTGCTCTGCATGCACCACTGCTGCATGGATGAGCTCCTCTTGGCAGGACACAAGAGCTACCTCATTCTGTTCCTGTCAGGTGGTGCTTAGAAGGAAGTATGTCATAGGAGAGTGAATTTAATTGCTGTCAGTATGAGGAACCTTAAAGTCTCAATAAGCCATCCTGAATGTTCTGCCCTGCTCTGAATAAACCTTCTGTTTTATGGTATCTATCCTGGGCCTTACCTGCAGTGCTGTAGAGCCTCCTGGAAAGGCTGTCACTGGCATTCTGTCTCCTGTATGACCCACTTATGCATTTTCCACAGTATCTGATTTTCTATGGCAGTGGTCCAGAAGGCTGACTGGGTGGACTGCTGACTCCCAGGGCTAATTCCCCAATCTGAGACAAAAACACCATTTGGAGCAGGGCAGGGTTCATAGCCATGCTGATGCTGGTGTTGGGGCAGGCCTGGTATGATGGTGAAGTGTGTTTCTTCCCTTTAGATAAGGCTAGGAGATGTTACCAAAGAGGGTTTAATGCTGTGGTAACTGAGATTTAGGAAATAGTTTACATATACTGCTAACCATATTTCTATGGCTGGTTCGTGTAGCCTAGCTTGTACACACTGTGGTTAGGACCTAGGGAATGGCCCACCCTTCAGTGTACGATGAATGTCTCTAGCCAAACTTTAATTTTTTTTTCATAATATCTATAATTCCAGAATGGTTTTGTCTGAATGAAGTTTACAGGAATCACCTTTAATCTGTGATGGATTACAGAGACAAATTGTCATTTTTTCACATCAATACTTTAAAGCCACACGAACGTCTATAAGATACATGAATAAACATCTATAACCGCTCCTAACTAGTTCTTAAAGAGCTGCCTAAGGATTTGAGGGATCCCTGCCTTTCTCTTCCTTCAGGTCATGCCTTCTTATGGTCAAAGGTGTTGCAGAGCCAAGACCAAGCGTGGATCTCAGGTGCTCAGGCTAGCAGCACTGCTTTGAGCATCTGAAAAGTTAATGTCGTCTATATGTTTCTGTTTTGAATTGAAAGGAAATACGTCAGGGTTGCCTGGGTGACTGAACTGTGTCATTTCCTCTCCTGTCAGGTTTGACCTGGAGTTCTGTGATTATTTTAGCATAATTTTGTCCCTCACTTTCTCATTGAGATGAGGCATATGCAGTCATTCTCGCAGGTGCGTTTTGTGCTGGGAAGCATGTGATGTGCAAGTGTGAATCTCTTGTGCTGTCTCACAGCACACAGGCTGGTAGTTGCATTGGTTCAGTTGTGTTTTTGGACTCTCTGGACTTGTCTCCAGCCTGCAGACAAGTTCCATCATGCAGGTGTTGCATCTCTGGGTGCTGTGGTGGTGAACTGCCTCACAAAGTCTGCATGAGATGGGCGAAAGTTATAATTTAGGTGTTGCAGTTTTGACAGTAGTTAACCTTAATGTAAAATGTGTTCAGGTTTCTCCTTCTGCCTCCAGCAACAGATTCTATTCTTTTACTCTTCAGTGCTTGACCCCCACAGTGAGGTAGTTCGGAAAACAGGCAGAGATAAAAGAACCAGGGAAAGTAATTTTCAGGGAGAGATAGGGCTGCTGTTCGGTTGGGTTAGCCCTCTGAGCAAGCTCATAGGGTCACAGATGCTTGTGTTATGGGAGGAGGAGAATTTGAAGATGAGGAAGGAAGGGGTGGTACAGCCATTATCTGTCCCATGGCTTTTAGTTATGTGAGTTTAGCAGTAACGTCTAAAAGCACTTGAGACTTTCATAAAAGGTCCCAGGCTTCACAGATCTGTGTTGTGAATCCTAATCTTGCTCCAAGATGTCTTATTTCAAGCTGGTTTTCATCTAAAAAACTAGAAAACTGGTTACTAAAACTGTCACTTGGGATACCCAAAGTGGTGGTAATTTTCTTGAGGTTTCAGCATTACTGAAATGCTGGCGGCAGTGCAGTGTGATTTTGCTGACACAGGAGTTAAAACCTGGCCAAAGCCATGCATGAGAAAACAGTGTTACGAAATTTTGAAATCCTGAAACTATTGGTTTAAAGTTCCATTTTAGTAGCTGGAGTTCAAAAATGGTTGGTTTTTAGACTCCAAATGTATCCTGTGTGTACAAGCTACTGGGTCATTCCTGACAGGACTGGGTGTCATCGTGAATTCACTGATTACTTTCAGAAGACTAAATGAAGAATTAATGACAAGGTAGTGGTTCTCATTGCTGCAGCACTATGCCCTCAAAGTCATGAGCACTTATTGGGGAGGGAGAGGAATCTTTGAAAGGGAAAGCAGTAACCTTCCCGGAGATAGGGTACTGACCTGAATTACTTCTTTCAAGACTTGAAGAAGGGGAAAAGAAGCTTTATGTAGAGAAAGTGCAGGCAGGAGTCTTGGGCAGCTATTACAAGGAACAACTGAAATATTAAATAAAACTATGTAACAGCATTGACTGACATGTTTCATCGGGCCCTGGCTCTGTAGTAACCCTTAGGGAGCTCTCTAAGTAGAAGCATCTGTATCCTTTCTTACTCATCAGAAGTAGCCAGACTTCCCCAAGTCCTCAACAGCCAAAGGCTGAAATGAAAGCTAACACAAAATGATTCTCGCATCATCTTCCCTCTCTTTTTTCAACTTTGTCTGCATTGTTTATCTACATCTGCTTTATTCTAGGACAGTATTTTTGGTGAGGTGCCCAAAATCAGTGTGGTGAGGACTTGTCTGAAAGGAAAAGGGTGGGGAGAGGTAAAGCAGCAGGCAGGAAAGAACTCAGTTCAGAGATGGTGGGAAAGGATGATAAAAGCACAATTTTTTTTTACCATTTTTCAGAATTAGGAGAGCATGCATGGAAGCTGAAGGCTTCTGTGTACCTTCTAGTTTATGTGGAAAAAAACTTGCTCTTGGACTGCTGTTATGCTGCTGGTGTAGCACCTTTTAATGATGTGTAATTTGACTATCTGAACAAATTAAATGTGAATAGCAAACAAATGCACAAGACAGGCCTCAAGGGAAGTTCATGAAGAACCTGTTCAAACAATGAGATTATTGCTTGCTGGTTCAAAAATACAAGGGAGCTGATCAATTGCAGGATGAAAATTAATTTTGATGGTGGGATACAGATTAGCTTGCAGTTTCCAAAAAAACTTAAACCAAAAGAAGGGAGTTGGGAAAGGCAAGGAATGTGTGCCTTGCCAAACGGAATGATGGGAGAGGCTAAAACTGGCATGTACTGTGTGGGAGTGCACTATCCGCTGAACATCTTGCTCATTAGAAACACACTGAGGAGAGTGTGCTGATTCCTTGCAAAGTGAGGCTGGCAGGCTCTGGGATTACTGGGATTCTTGTTCTGCAAAGTTTCTCTCTTTGCTCCTTTGTTTTTTGGGATGAAGGTTGTTAATAAGTGTACTGAATTAAGTGCTTTGCCATATCTCTTCACCCAGTGACTGCTGTGCTGTGCTTGAATCTGTCTGCAAGCCAGCCATATAAAAATTAAAAGCTTCATCCAGGCTTATGCTGGCTAATGGGGTTGGCAGAAGGCTGGGAGTTGAGATTCAATCAGGCTTATGTTGGAGTTTCAAACTCTGTTTGGGAATTTGCGTACTTGCTCTGTGGTATGTTTAGTTTTTGCAGATCCTTTATAGTCTTGAAAAGTTCTTTTGTGTTTGCATTTTGCTAGCTGGAAGCTGCTGGTTGTCATGGTAGTTTCTCCCTTGGTGCTGCAGTGGGACATGTGCCGCTTGCTAGTGCGTTCAAGCATGTTCAGGCAGAAGTGTCATGTTTTTATGGGTAGGTCTTTGTTATAAATTTCTCCTCTGGATACTGTCCGAATCCATTTATGCTTGTGAGGTTTCTTGGTTGGAGGTGCCAATTGGCAGGTCCTCATATCTTGTAAACTTTTTTTTTTTCCAGAACTCTATTAGACATAACCTGTCCCTGCACAGCAAGTTCATTAAGGTCCATAATGAAGCCACGGGGAAGAGCTCATGGTGGATGCTTAATCCTGAGGGTGGTAAAAGTGGAAAAGCGCCAAGAAGAAGAGCTGCCTCTATGGACAACAGCAGCAAACTTGCAAAAGTCAGAGGTAAAACATCCAAAAAGAAGCCTTCTCTCCAGTCTGCTCCAGAATCCACTGCTGACAGTCCTGGCTCCCAATTCCCTAAGTGGCCTGGGAGCCCGTCTTCAAGAAGCAATGAGGACTCTGATGTGTGGAACACCTTTCGGCCTCGAACCAGTTCCAATGCAAGCACCATTAGTGCCAGGCTTTCTCCTATCTTGACAGAGCAAGACGACCTTCGTGATGAAGAACTACTTCCCTCTCTAGTGTATTCCAGTGCATCCAGTAATGTTCCACCAACTGTGACTGAGGAGCTTGAGCTCATTGATGGGTTAAATTTGATGTCTCCCAGCTCATCTGTGTTAACAACCCAGCAATCTGCCTCGAGTGGTCAGATCCAGAGAGATTCCAGCTTTTCTTTGCGGAGCCCAAATGCGGCCGGTCAGACCAGTACTTTTGGCAATTCCCTGTTTAACCCTGTTGATATCTCGCTGCAGAGTTCTGTCAGCCATTTCTCTGCCCCTCAGACCTTGGAAGCTCTTCTGTCACCCAGCTCTCCGCCTCCAAGGGATGTTATGATGACTCAGGTGGATCCAGTTCTCCCGCAGACTGGTAACAGGATGAGCAGCCGAACTCTTCTACTTCTAGGTGGACGAGCCACTCAGAGTAAGATGAGCTCAGGCAATTCACGAGGAAAGCCTACGGAGCAGCAGGCAGAACCAGTTGGTGCCGGTGTTTTACCATCAGCGCTTCCTGGAGTAACATCTCCTCAAAACCCTGCTGGCATCACCAGTTTGAAAGCTCCAGTTTCTTCAACAACTACCCAGTCAGTCCAGCTGGGCAGTCCATTGCTTCTTTCTTCTGCTAGCCCTGCTCCCTTGGGATTGAACCAGGACAGGCTGCCAATTGACCTGGACATTGACATGTACATGGAGAACCTTGAATGTGATATGGATTACATAATCAACAGTGAACTCATGGATGGAGAAGGACTGGACTTTAATTTTGAACCTATTCTGTCTACTCCTAGCTATCCCAGCACCTCGCAGGCCTCCAACCATACCTGGGTACCAAGTTAACTTCAGGAGCACAAAAAGGTAGGTGTAGTTATGTAAATGGTGCAGCTCTATAGTGGGAACAGCCATGTCTGGAGTGATTCCTGTGCCCAATTCCACAGCAGTTGGATAGCTCTTTGTAAGCGCGGGTGATCTTTGAGTAAATGCTTCCAAGAGACGTGTGTACTTTCAGAAGGAGTAAAAGCTGTGTAAAGGTAGGTAGATTTAACTTATCGAGTAGTAAACTCCCTTATGGAATCGAGAAGCTACCTGAATCAAACTCCAGTTGTCTCTCACTACCAAAGATGACTGTGTTGCAGGATGTTGGTTTCTGCCATGCAATGTCCATAGCTCTGAAGCTGACACGAGAGCATGTACTGATTGCAAAAATGAAGACGTGATCCTGTGTGTACACAGTGGTTGCACCGAGCCAACTGCATACTGTGTTTCTGTCCAGGTTGTTACTATCCTTGCAAAATTTTATAGTATCTGTAGTTGCAGAGCATGTCTGTGTCATAACTGTCAGCTTCGTCTTCTGTGTAGCAGGACACGATAACTCTTGGTTATCAGACCTTCTGCCCATCCTTTATTTACAATATTATCTGTAAAGTCTGGTAAGCTGGTTCATCAGTGTTAACTATTGGAATGGGAAATGGGATTGTGCAATATGAATGGAGATGGAAGGAGGGAGTATGCCTCAGTGCTATCCGTGCCCAACAAAGCTGCCTCTTCGGTGATAATTTGCACAAAAATGATAATATTTGTGCAGAAATGTCTAGAGTCATCTTGGCAAATAGTGTATATGAGAACTGAAAATGTCTTATTATCTGAGAGTGTGATACCCTGGTTTGAAGCTCTACAACCACTGACACAGTTGAAGAATTACAGAAATGGAGCTGTAGGCTTCACACTTGGAGCTCAGTTAGCTGGCAGAAAATGTTAGCTTTTACAGACTGGAGCCTAAGCTGGGTATTGGTTGGGAAGTGGAAGCCTTGCCAAGAATATTTCCTTCTGGGAGGCAGATATGGTATTTGTTGCAGGTGGAAGCCCTGATACTGGCCATGTGAGCAGGCAGAAGTAAGGGCAAATTGCAGCAACAACTGCAGTTGTGGGAAGCCCTTGAGCTTCAAATGGTGGAGACTGAGTGATCAGGCCCAGTCAGCTTGGGTTTATGAAAGGCAGGTCCTGCTTGACTGACCTGATGTCCTTTTATGACCAGGTGACTTGCATAATAGATGAGGGAAAGGCTGTGGCTTTACTTCAATAAAGCCTTTGACACCATCTCCCACAGCATTCTCCTGGCTGCTCCTGGCTTAGGCGGCTGCACTTTTCACTGGGGGAAAAATCTGGCTGGATGGCCTGGCCCAGGGAGTTGTGGTGAATGGAGTTAAATCCAGTTGGCAGCCGGTTGCAAGTGGTGTTGCCCAGGGCTCAGTGCTGGAGCCTGTTCAGTTTAATATCTTTATCAATGATCTGGGAAAGGGGATTGAGTGCACCTCTGTAACTTCACAGATGACACCAAGTTTGGCAGGAATGTTAATCTACAGGCTAACACCGACAGTATGGGGTGTAACAAGGCTGAGTGCATCCTCCACATGGCTCTCAACAGCTCCATGCAACACTACAGGCTTGAGGAAGAGTGGCTGGCGAGCTGTCCAGTGGAAAAGAACCTAGGGCTGTTGTTCCACAGCAACTGGATATGAGCCAGCATTGTGCCCAGGTTGCCAAGAAGGTCAGCAGCATCCTAGTATCTATCAAAAATGATGTGGCCAGCAGGACTAGGGAAGTGATCATCTCCCTGTACTCAGCACTGGTGAGGCTGCACCTTGAATACTGTGCTCAGGTTTGGGCTTCTCACTATAAGGAAGACATTGAGGTGCTGGAGCGTGTCCAGAAGAGGGCAATGCAGCTAGTGAAGGGTATGGAGCAGAAATCCTGTGAGGATGAGCTGAGGGAATGGGTTATTTTTTGTCTGGGGAAGGGAAGCTGAGAGGACCCCTTTTCACTCTCTACAACTACCCAAAAAGAGGTCATAGTGAGGCAAATGTTGATCTCTGCTCCTAAGTAAAAGTGGCAGGATGAGAGGAAATGGCCTCAAGTTGCACCAGGGTGGGTTTAAAGTGGATATTGGGAAACATTGCTTCACCAAAAGGGTTGTCCAGCAGTGGAACAGGCTGCCCAGGGAAGAGATTGAATCATCATCCCTGCAGGTATCCAAGAGATGTGTAGATGTGGTGCTTAAGGATATGGTTTTGTGGTGGGCTTGGCAGTGTTAGGTTTACAGTTGAACTTGATGATCTTAAGTCTTTTGCAATCTAAATGTTTGTGATTCTGTGAAATTATCATGTATTTGACCTTAATGCTCTTTCCTAGGCACATGAGTAACCTGGAAGTAGTTTGGAGTAGGTGACTTCTGCAGGTGCCTTTCAGCCTAAATTTTCTGGCAATTTCTGCTGCTGTTAGTGCTGGAGACCAGATACAAAGTTAAATATTTTTCTACTCTGCCCCAGTACAGCCATTCTAGCCAAGCATCTTGGATCTAGAGAAACTTAAATACTGTCCTTAGGGCCTGTGGTGCTTGAAGACTATGAACATATTGATACATCGCTATGTATTGACTTTTGAAATACAGTTTAATTCCTTCTTACTCCAAGTCCAACCACACTGCTTAGATTTCATTTATTAGTAATGCTTTTCTGTCTGTGCTTAACAAAGCAGTAGAGAGAGGGAGGATCACTCCAGGTTATGTTTTGTTATGGGGCTTTTTATTGTCTCGTGCATTTGTTGACTGTGCTCTTGCTGAATTACTGTGTGGGTGTCTTAAATCAAATATCCTAACTTCAGGTGGAATATGGAAACTCAGTTTTGATTGCAAAGACAAATCTGGTTGACAAAACATTAGCATGAAGGTCATCCCTATTAGGACCATTAGCAAGTTAGTGACAGAGGCTGTGGCCATCTGAGCAGCATTTCTACTGGATATTGTTCTGAGCTTTTGTAGGTCATTTCATGCCATACTGGCATGGGCCACCTTATTTGGGGAATAGATTGGCTTTCCAGGGGTGAAATGTTTTGGACAGGAGTGTTAGCAAAGCATATGTGAACTGTCCTGCAGTCCCAGCTGCATTAATTACCTAGGCTGGGTAGACAAGACCTCTGCCTACAGAATACCAGGCATAGAAAATCTTTAAAAGAGTAAAGCAGAGAAACTGAGGGAGTGTTCATCAAAGGGTGCTAGTACTGGTGAAGATGTGGCTGTAATGAAGTGCTTAAGAGGGAGAACATATGCTCTTAACAGTACAGATATGTTCTTGTTCTTTTATTCTTCCATACTTAGTATGTGAATTGCATAATCCAAACAGAGAAGCTATCTGGTGTTAAAAGCCCTGGGTTTGCTTTGTTCCATGCATGAATTTGAAGTGGTACTTTCTAGGAAATATGCTGGGCATTCACTAAGAAAGAAGTGAGATCTGGAGCAAGCTCTAAACCAGTATTGTGTTTCAGCAGAAAGTGTAGCTCTCGCACACCTCTCGGTGAGCAGTTCTTAACAGCAGTGCTGCACTTGGAGAAGTAACACCCTATTCACTGTGCTTTGTTTCAAGTCTCTTATTCTGTCCTTGGATTGTTTGCTTTTTCTGAGTTTTGCAAAGCTTTTCAGTTTTGTCTGTATCCTACAGCTCCACAGTTTCTCCTGCAGTTGTGTAGTACCTGTGGCTCGCTCAGTTGTAAGCCTGCCAGTAAGGCACTGGATGTACAAGCCACACAGTGACCTTTGGGAGCCTGGGTGAGCAAGGTCATGGAGAAAGGGTAGCCACAGCTGGAATTTGACTGTGGTATGCTCACTCGTGGGCAACCACTCTTGCCTTCAGCGCTTAATGCAATTGTCCTCCTTGCCAGTCATGCGAAGTGTGGGTGGTAGCCGCCAGCTGTCTCTGAGCAGCTCAGAGTCTTTGGGCTTGTTCATCTACCCCCATTATGTATTTCTGCAAGCCAGGAGGAAAAATACCTGGGGATAGAATTGCTTCTTTTGTACAGTGCTACAGTTTGTACCTCATTGATGAGCATAAAGTCCATCTGCTCTTGTGACAGATATTAATAATCTTTAATTGTTCAGTTAAATGCCCTATAGAATGGAGAACTCTATCCCTTGCCCAGCTCAGTCTGGACTCATGGTTTTCTTGCTCTGCGCTGTCTAATTCCCTTTGGTCCAAACGCTATTTCTGTCTACCACAACATTATTAAGTAAATACAGCCCCTCATCAGCTTGCAGTTTCCCAAAGCAGTCTTTTGCTCTGACTTCTGTTTTAAGCTACTGTCTTTTTCTTGCTCAGGGATGATTCCCTCTTGTTGCTACTTTCCCATTCTACAAGTTTATTTCATGCTCTCTATTACTAAATGCAACTGATTGGATGTGCTATTGTTATCTTGCTATTCCGCCTTTCTGATATTTGTGATTGCTTAAGGTGAAAAGTAATTTTCCTTTTCTTTGCTGCTTTCCTGCAGTGCCTCTGGTCAATGCCTTAAGCCAAGTCCTTCTTTAGACTTCCTTATCTTGCAGAGTTTTGTTGGTACCATCAGCTTACAGGAAGAGTTCTTACTTTTGACCTTTGTGCTTTTGTTTTGTCTTTGGTTCTCAGTCATACTCTGAAGCTTGGAGTCAGCTCCAGTTGAATGCTCAACCTGACTTTCCGCTGATCAAGGTCTCTTGTGATCTGTGTTTATTCCTTGCATCATTTGAGCCAGCAGGGATTGATTGATAGTAATAAAGTCCTTATCTATGCCTCCAGGATTCCGACTGAAGCAGAGATCTAACCCTTCACTCTATTTTTCTTCTTCCTAGTGTCCTTCAGGTTTTGAACATTGGGTTCTGACTTCACTTCCCACCCCTAGCAGAAAAAAAGAATGGAGCACGTTGGATTCAGTTTCCTTGCGCACCACGCCTTGGGCAGAAGGGGCTGCTCATCTGAGGAAGAAGGGGCAACCTGCATCTGGCTGCAACAGGAAGAGCCTGTTATGTGCCACAGCTTTTCCTACAAACCTGACCCTGCCTTGGACCATCTGGAGAAACCCTGGTCTGTACGTGTCCAAGAGGAGCCCTGGTAAAAACCTTGGCCAGGAGGCTCTGTGCTGGGCAATAGTGTTTTCCCATGTGAAGAGTTGGGTTTGCTGGAGGAATCCCTCGATGGCTCTCTTCTCTCTGCTGTGGCAGAAAGTCTCCCAGTGCCTCGACCTAGCAGGGGGGCTGGTTGTGCTCTCACTTGGCTTGCCCTCTGGGGCAAAGTAGTTGGATGTTTTCATTAAGTCACCAGATGTGCACTTGGTATCCTACGGACTCACAGAGGAATTAGGAGTTTGTTGGTGGAAGCCCTGTGGGAAAAGGGTGCGCTATTTCAGGGGTTGGTTTCAGTGGATCTGGTATGCCCGTCTCTGGAGGAACCATCGTTATTCTGCAGGGAAGGGTGGTGGTCGTGGTGTAGAAGGCTTCCTCTTGTCCACCTGAGTAGAACAGGAGGATGTTGAGTTTTTCTCTGTGCCAACTGAGCCCCATTGAATCAGAAGCATGTTTTGTGAAGTCCCTATGCTGTTGTCAGCACTTTCCCGATACACCAGGCTGCTGTAAAATAAGCACAGGTGCTAATAGCTGTTTCTGGGACATAAACATCATTTTGGGTTTGTTTCTGATCTGTCTTGCTACAGCAGAGAAATGGAAAGCCTGGGTGTGGCCTTAACAGAGCCCTGATTGCTTTTCAGAAGGGCATTTTCTATAGATGAAATATTTTTTTACTAATCTGGGAACTTTCTATGACTATGAAGCCAATGTAAGTGTGTCCCCGTTAGGCACCTCCCTCTGAGAAGGTACCAGTGACAGACTTCTTTTTTCAGAGGTGTATTAGGAACAAACACATTTGATGTTTGATAGTGTATATGATTGAGGGGAAAGAATTGGCAGGTCCCTGTGGTTTCAAACCACCTTGGGGAAGAGTTGTACATTATTGTAATCTATATGTAAAAGTAGCTGCAAATTACATAGAAGCTTTTCTAAACCTTTTTAAATATATATTATATATTTTAATTGAAAATGAGATTATTGGATTAAAAAAAACCCAACCCACACTTGCTGCATCTGTCCCCTTGATACCAGATAACACTACAGTATGGGAGGGCCTGGGCCTAAGGCATTTTGGGCCAAGAAAGCTGAAAATGTCATTTGAAAAGTGGGAAGGGGACCGCAGTGCAACTGGGGAATGATTGCTCTCCCCTGAACAGGCGGAAGGTGCCTGCGTGGCATGGCATTCAGCCACAGCTACTCGGTCTCTTTCCTTGAGCGGGCACTCCTGCCAAGCCAAGAGCATGATGCTAGGGAATGCTAATGATTAACATCACGTTCATTCTCAGCTTGTTCCTTAAGTAGCTGAACTGCAGCTGATACATAGGACAGATTCCCTAGTCTGCTAAGATGATGGTGTGGACTGGATCGTATTAGATCTGCTGACACTCTGGGTAGCCCTTATGGAGGGCACAATCAGTTGTATTTGGTAGCTCACTTTATGGTTTCCAAAGGTTTTTGCTTTCTTTAAGTTGCTGCTGCTGGGGAAATGGAAGGCTGTAAGTAGACCCCTGGGCATGTGCCTGGGATCCTGCCCTTTCTCTTTGTTCTTGCAGGGCAGAAGGTAGGAGTCAAGAGGTTAGTTCAGAGCATTAGGTGGCCTGTTCCTGTTACCTTTTTGGTGTCTGCAGTGGCAGGATCTGCGGGAGATGTGGTGCTTTTGTGGTATTCTGGTAGGCTTGGTCTGGCGGAAAGCTGCTGTAATCCTTTCTGAAGGCAGCAGTGGCTTCTGTTCAGGTGGTTTGTCATGCAATGCAATGAGCCATTATGTTTTACCACCTTGTCTGCTCTGTTTTTGTGGGTTTAATTTAATTTTCATTTGAGTGGTTTGTCTGGTTACCTGCAACAAGCAATCTTCAGCAGTCTTTCCTTTAGCATGCTCTGCCATCAGAGTAGTTTGATAACCTTTGTTTTGAAGGCTGTCTTTGCAGCAGACCTTTTGGTGATTTACCCACAATCTCCACCTCTGGCCACAGCTCATTGTAACAAACAAAAAGGCAGATCCTAAGCTGGGCTCCCAGGTCTTGCAGGCTTGAGTCATGGATACACATTCTCACTCTAATTAGTTGATCACACAAATGGGTAGATACACCCTTTCCACCTGATGGCAGGTGTCGTGCATAAGAATCGGCTGGGCTGCAGCTAATACATCTGGGAGGATTCATGTTATTTGGCACATGATATGCCACTTTGTCAGCTTAGGTCCTCTCATGATCTGCAGAGCAAGTTCACTGTCTGCCTGTGCTTCACATCCATGTATCGAAGGACAAGACACGAGTATGTGTGGTCAGGTCATACGTGAAGCTCTGGCTTGTTTCTCTTGAAAACGGAGCCTGAGGCAGTAGGAAGGACCATATTACTAACCAGTGCTTTACAACTACAGAGTGCTTTCTTTGGGCTGTTCCAAGGTATCTCCTAGGTGTGACAGTTCTGGGGACCAGGCCAGATCTTCTGGCTGCAAGGAACCTGGACCTGAGCACTAGGGTGACACACCAGGTAGATCTGACCTCAACCGGTACTTGTCCTTAGCCTGTTCCAGCTGAAGGAGCTCCAGCTCAGGTATGCCAAGGCTCATCATAGTTGGTACCCTACAGTGTGAGTTTATAAGAGACTCTCTCCTTCTATTAAGGAACAGAACACCTGTCTTGTCTCTTTCTTTTTTTATCATACTCTCAGGCCAAATTCCTGGGGAATTACCTGCTCTGTCTCCTCAACACAACAGGAGCTGGCAGTGGTTGAAGCCTGAGAGCGTGCTAGTGCTGAGGGTGTTGTTCAGAAGGCTAACAGCACTTTGGGAGCATTCAATAAACCATGAATGTAATGTTGCAGGCTCAAGCAGGCAACTTAGCTTCTCATTTGTACACGTAGCAGGATAACTTGGATCATGGGCATGGAGGGCAGGGATGCAGAGAATTTGAAAGTTCTCCAGCCCCTTCTCAATTAACTTCCTTTTCATAAACCTTGAGCTCTTCTAGCCTGGGGTATTTCCTCATAAGACACAGGAGACAGACAAGTTCCTAAACTGCTGCTTCCTGAAAGGCTGTACCTAGCAGGGGGTTGCTTAATACTTGTCCAGCTTTTTGTATTCTTGCCCACAGCATTTGCCACTGGCTGCTGCCGGATTCTGGTTAGGGTCTTGGTGGATCTTCATTCTGAGTTAGCACTACAGGTCCTGTACTTGTGGGCTAGTTTTTGCTCTAATGAAGGATTGGGCTGGGATTTTGAGACCAGCTATGAGCCATGACCTGGCTAAATGCCTGAGAGGAGTGGGCAGGTGAAGCTTTATGTTATGCTGTGTGCATGTTCCTTGTCCTCGTTGAGCTTGGGTAACAGGTTTTTTCATCTCCGGAGGATCAAATGCCATTTTTCAATGTGAAGCCATCATGCAGCTCTGGGCCACAAAGGGTTTGGGTAACTGGGCACATAGAGCCTAGTAGGAGGCAGACATGTTGCTTTTTTTCACAGTTGGGTTTAGCAAATCACTTGAGCCTTCTTTATAACCTAAGCATATTTTACTATATTACCAGCTTCCTGTGAGAGTTTGTAATATTGACAGCTTCTTGGAGCCCTTCACTTTTCTTGTTGGTGTGCCTAAAAACATGTCATCCCCTACCCCGTGCTGCTTTAAAAACAGCAGTCAAACCATCCTGGTAAGTGAGAGGAATGAAAGCAGTGGGAGCGTTCTAGAGCCTGAGTGTATTCGTAAATGAGGCTCATACTAGAAGCAAGTAGCACTAATCAGCTTTTCCAAAGGAAATGCCTAGAAAGCTTTTATGTAGATCATAATTTGTTAATTTTCTTCATTAGCTGCTTATTTATAGCCCCACTCAAGTGCTTTGGCACTAGCCTTCCTCCAGGAATGAAAAACCAGTGTCTGGTGCCATGGGTAGGAGTGCTTTGGGAGTGGTGTCCTGAACTGTCACCAAAGTGTAAGAGTTTGAACCTATTATCAAAAACACCCACAACAAATCAATCAGCTCTGGGACATGAGCATGAATACAGATAGTTTAGGGTTTGCCTCAGTTGCGTGTCTAATGAAAAACATGTTCTAGTTAATATGGGGAAAAGCAAACAATTGGTGATTTTTGAAACCCGATAGGTCTGTCCACCGGAAAGCTTAGTAGCATGTGGTATACTCACTACCACAACTGCTCACTCTTTAAGAAAGGATTCACCTCTCTTCAGTAGCCTCTATGTCTCTCCCTGCACTTTGATATGTCTGTAGTCGATGGAAAACAAGCTAATGGAATCAAAAAAATCATGTCTAACACTGTGGTGTAAAGCAGGGAGAAGAGGCAGCAGAAGCTGAACATGAAAAAGCTGTTGGTTTTGCATTTATGTTTCTCTGGCTAAGGCAACGTTACAGTATGTGGTAGAAGGGGATGTTCGCAGCTGATGCTGTGGTGCTCAGCATGGTGCTACCCTGTGGTGCTTTCCAAGGTGTCTTGAGAGGTTTGACTATGTAGAAGATAGGTCACTTCTCCTGAAAGGAGCCTTATTCCTAAGGCAAATGGGGACGGTTCTCAGAAATGATACTTCCAGCACAGTGGAGTCTTCACCTGGTGCGATCCCAGGAAGGGTTTCTGCCTGCTAGCACAGATGCCTGCTCACACAGGGCAGGCACCACTAGCTGATGTAGTTTCCACCCCATCCCCTCTGCACTCTTTCACCCATTTCTCACAATATTTTACATAATAAATCTCTGCTTTTGTTTGCTCTCTGTAGCAGTGTAACTTCTGAACCATTACAGGCTCTTTGTTACCATCTGTGCTAACAACACTGTAGAATGTGCTAGACTAGGGGGGAATGTTTGACAAATAAAAACCTGTAATCCTCTGCTCTGTCTCATGCGGTTTGTTCTGTTTCTCTGGCAAGGACCGGTTAATTTTTCCTTGCCCTTGGCTTCTTTCCTCTTCCCTCCCTACCTGTAAGAGCATTCCCTTGGTAAGATACCCCTTAGCTGACCAGAGGTGGAAGGATTGGAGTGTGACAGCCCATGAAGGCTTCACTGTGCTCTGCAGTGTGTAGAGCCTCTCATTACAACTTGCTGCTGATGGGGCACAGAGTTGCTGAGCCCTAAAACTGACCCTGGGGAGTCTGGTCATCCTAGCCCCTTTATTCCTTGCACTTCAGAAAAAAAAGAAAGGTTACGAAGGCTGGGGAGCATTTTTTGGTATTAGAAGATAATGACTTGGAGTTGCCCATCAAAGGGGACATGAGTGTTAGAGTGGAAGCCAGGAGCTGATCCTTCCTTGGGGACTGCTCGGAGGTGTGCAAGTGGGTAAGAGACCACTCTAGGTGGGAGAAGGCTTCAGCTAGGTACTTCAGCTGTCCTTGTTTCTGGTCAGAGTTGACAGCCCCTGGAGCCCTTTATCTTGCTGCTGTGACTGGTGCTTGTTCTGCAACCTAGAGCAAGCAGCAGCTACCCTGTCTCCTTCAAAACCAACTCTTTGTGCAGAAACGGAGAGAAATGTGGGGCAAAAGGGAACCTGCTTTGCATCTCATGGGGATGGGCAGCCCTTCACCCCCAACCAGCACTGTGCTGTTGCTGCCTTCTCCCTTTTCTTTGCCCAGCAGAATGGGGTGAAGGCCAGGGGTGAGGATGCTGCTGCTGGCAGCAGCCAGCTCCAGGCTCCACCAAGCTGCAGGCACACTGCTTGTTTCAGAGCAGTGAGCGCTGGGGAGAGCTAGCTACTGCAGCTTGTCCCAGCCCTGCAGGGGACAGAGCTGCTTTTGCAGGGCCAGGAGAAAGGCTAGCAAAAGCTCTGACAGGCAGCTGGGCTGCTATGGGTAATCACCACTGTGCCTAACGGTGAACAGGACATCCAACCTCCCCAATCTGCACCAGTTAGCCTGGCACTGGTGCCATCATCCTGGCACCAGTACTGATTCAGCCAGTACTGCCCAGCACCAGTTGTGGCATTTTACTGCCCAGGCACCAGCCTGGATCAGTACAAGTTGATCCAGCCCCAGTGCAGGTTCTTCCAGCCTGTGCTGCAGGACAAGCACCCACAGCGTGGCTGGGAAAATAGTTTTTCCTGTTTCTGGTCCTGCTCACAGAGCAACTGCTTGTGAGAGTGAGCAAAATACTGCATCTTCAGCTGAAGCAGCACCCAGACCTCGCCTACTACTGGCCAGCTACCTGGCAGGGAAGAAGCCAGCTCCTTCCTCTAGCATCCTTCTTCCTGCTGGAACATTGCAGCCCCTTGATATCTTCCCTCTTTTCCTGTTGAATATGCACCACAGTGGGAGTTGCCCATCTGAGCGTGGGAAGAGCGCTGAGCTGAACTGAACAGGACAGGTCCAGCCTCAGTGTGTGGCTGCTTATTCTGAACCAGTGCCGCTGGTGAAGGACTCCTCACCCCTGGGAGCATTAGGTTTCCTGGAGCTAAGGGCTCTGTGGTCAGCCAGGTACTGCTGTCTTGGAGTATGAGTTTGGATTCCCCTCCCAACATTTGGTAGAAATAAAGCACACATCCATGTCAAACATAATATATTTATAGCAAAAATAGGCTTTTTCTGTAGCTTCCATACACAAGGTTTTCTCCCCATACATTTACGCAGTAAACAGGTCGACTGAAGTAGCGTGCACTGGGCTGACTCGACAGTTGCCCTTGCTTCAGGCTCCCACTCATCACTGTGGCTTTATTCCCCTTTTGTGGCTGCTCTCTGGAGCCTGCGCTGGATCTCTCGTACCTCCACAGCCAGGGGCTGCAGCCCTGGGGCACAGGGGAGCAGCGGTGCCTGCTCCTGCCTGCTGGGCAGAGGGCAAAGCTGGTGCATGGGCTGACTGTTCAAATGGGGACAACCCAGGGAATTCCTCACTGCCCAGGTTCAAGGAGAAGCTTCCCCTAGCTCACCTGTACTGACTGCAGGTTCTTCCACCATGCTGTTACGCAGCAAGTGACTGGGCACAGGACCTGAGCACTCTCATGGTGTTAAGAAGATATAAACCACGTTAAGTCAGAAGCCTCCCTTGATCCCTGTCTCTCTGCTGATGGGAGACAGAGGAGGGGCTTTGGGACAAGCTCCTCTAGGACTGCCTGAAGTCCCCTGCACAAACCTCCACAGCCTGAACACTGTCAGAGACCTTCCCACCCTGCTGTCAGAGAAGGCAGAGCACTGGTGTACACTGCCAGCAAGAGCTTCACAGTTTGGAATTTATCTGGGTCATCACTTGTCCATCCCAGAGGGGTTTGGCACATAGACCTAAAGGGCAGGACACGCAGGCAGCAAGCACATCCCCTTCCCGTCCTACACTGGGGAAGGGCCCAGCACTCCTTCCTGCCTGACCATGCAACTCAGGACATTGCAATGCACCCACGAGCTGCCAGTGCTGTTCCCAAGCGAGATGCATCACATCAAGAAGACCAAGTGCCCAAGAGTGGCTTGCAGGCAGGGCAGCCGCTTCAGCACAGGGAAGGAAACCAGCAGCCAGCTCTCCTCTGTCCTCTCTGTGGCAGCCAAGTCTCCTGCAGCACCCAGGCAAGGAGCAGAACTCATGGAGGAGCATCCTTCTAAACCAGTCCCAGGCCCAGTCCCCTCCCACCTCCCTCTTCTTTGTCTTTGGCAGTCCTCCTTGGATGTGTCTCCAGCATCACATTGATATCTCAGCAGCACAAACTTGCCTCACAGTTTGGTAATTGCACGTAACGGGGCCACTCAGCAAGCCCCACAAGGAGGGGAGAAAAAAAAAAAAAAGGAACAAGACAGTCAAGTAAACTAAATTGAGTAATCCCTCGCCGTCCATCCCAGCACAACATGTCACGCACGAGTCCAAGGAAAGAGGATGCTGCCTGGCCCTGCCGCAGCGCAGCTCCCCACTGTCTAGGAGATCATGTACTGGGTGATGGCCTGCAACGCATACAGCAGCTCTGCCTGCATTCGGGCTTCCAGGATGAGCAAGTTCACGTGAACCTAAGGGAGAAGCAAGAGGGGTTCAGGCAGCCACAGTGTGCGGTGGGCAGTAGTGCAAACAAGCACCCACCTGGGCTAGTGAGTCTTTCGGCATGGAACAAACCACCACTGATTTTTCCAGTTCAGGCAACTGGCCTTTCCCCCTCCTTGTGGTCCTGCAGGCTGTGGCTGCCTCCCACAGCCACGTGCTGGGGAGTCCCTGGCACCCACAACAGTCACTCCTCCAAGCTACAGCTAGACCCAGGCTTTGCCTGGAAGCACTCACCAATGGGGTAATGGCCTGGGAGCTCCCTTTGCTGCCAGTGTGCTCACCACATTGCAAGCAGCCCCATGCCACACTCTTCCCAGCTCCTTATGGACAGTTCCCTTTTCTCCCCCACCTGCCTCAGACCAGTTTGATGCCTCAAAGGTTTCCTGTGCAGCCCCTGCCCCTTCCCAGCCCTGCCACGCCAGTTAGAGCCAGGTGCTGGCTGTCCCACCTTTTCACTGTGCTTGAACTGCTTCCAGAACCTGTCAAACATTTCTGAATTTGTCTTCTCTGGGTAGCAGGTTACAGTTTTAATGTAAACTTTAAGGATTCGCTCCAGGAGCTGATTCACTTCTGCGTAGTCGTAGTCATCGTACCTGTGGGGAGCACAGGGGTGAGTCACAGCCAGCACCGTGTCCCTATGGAGCTGCCTGGGGCAGGGGGACACACGGCAGGGGCCAGCAGGCACTGAAGCCCCGTTCCCAAAGCGCCCTGCCCTGGCCAAAGAAATAGCATCTCTTCCCAGCCTGGCCCAACATCTAGGCAGGCAGATTCACCTCTATCTTTTTTCCAAGCCCATCTCAAGACAGTCTGAGTGCCCTACCCTCCTCCTGCCTGGGTCTTTTTTACTCCTGGACTGCAAGGTTGATTTCCCTACCTAATGCCAAACATGCAGTGGATGTAGTTCCAGATGCCCCGCTTGAAGACAGAGGGCTCGCAGCCCTGCCGCTTGGCAATGGCACTGCTCTGCAGACCATCCACCATTCGAAACTTCTCATCCAGGAGATGCCCGATGTCAGAGTAGAGCCGGTTGACCAGCGAGAAACCATGATCTTCCCAGGAGTAATCCTGTTGAGCACAGCAAAAAGCTTTTGCAACTGCACAAAGCAGCCCGGGTAATGTTCCCAGAAAGAAGGGCTGGAGATCTCAGGATACAGCAGAATGCAACAGGTTGGCTCTGGGAGCAGTTCTGCCACAAATCAGTGTTCTTCATCAGGTTTTTAATGATTTTGACTCTTGCCTTGGTGAGGGCAACTTGAAGGAATCAGACACCCTTGGGGACAGAGGCCACCTGTCATCTCCCTCTCCCCAACCCTTGTGGGGCAGGTGCCCTCTCGGAGACAAGCTTCCCCATGTTTGCATTTTGAAAAAGGAGCTGCATGAGGTCTGGGCTGTGTGGGCACCCCCTGCAACCATCCAGTCCTCACCAGGAACAGCGAGGAGAGGAGGCAGCCTGGGCTGCTGCCTGCTGAGAGAGCAGGAACCTCACCTGGACTCTGAATACTCGTGTCTGATCCTCATCACGCCGCGCAAAGTCCTGGTATCCAAAGTCAGGGTCCTGCATGTAGCATGCAAGGTTGGTGGCACCGGTGACTTCCCCATCGGAATCTGTGAGAGGGGAGAGCCCCGCAGATGGGTCAGAGTGATGCTCAGCTGCCCTGTTCCTAGGAGGTATCAAAAGCTGGGCCCTGCTGCATCTCTTTGGGAACCACCACTGCCTTATTCCCCACCGCCAGCATCCCAGGAGACCCTCTCCAAACCATATATTGTGGAAAATATAAGTATAGACATGGGAGACCATCACTCAGGCATGCCATACGAGCTCTGCTCCCTGCTCCTCACCTTCCTCTCGGTCCTGCTGCAGCAGCCTTGTCTCCTCCCTGCCCTCGGTCTCCACGTGGATCCGCTGCATGCGTTCCCGGAGGGAATCCAGCTCCATGCAGGAGTCCAGGGACTGCACAGAAACAGGTTTTAGGCGAAAGGACAGTGGGCCCAGCTGTGTCCCGTGCCCTCCATAGACCCACCCTCGAGGGCTCACCCGCTTGCGGTTGATGCGCAACAGCTCCTGGCTGCAGCCGTTGCTGGCAGTGGCTTCACAGAAGCACTGGTTCCCAGATGACAAGGGCTTCAGCAAGCCTCGACACCCTGGTCCCTCATCCTGTTCGCAGCCACAACCGAAGACAAAGCTGGCGAGCGCGTGGCAGTGTGCCAGAAGGACAACGGCGTGCACCAGCTCTGCCAGCGACCAGCTCCACTCACTAATTTTCAGCAGCTTCTGCAGGACACAGATCAGCAATGTGATGCGGGCAGGGGGCTGGGACCCACTGGGGACGCTGCTGTCCCCACTGCCACCCCAGACTCTGGTTGTAAGCCTCCTCCCCTACCCCGATACCTCAATGTGCTCCTTGGTGATGAGCCACGGCCGGTGTGCCAGGATTTTGTTGATCTCATTGAGGTTGCGGAGTTTTGGGGGGATGAATTCGAGGCCACGCAACCACTGGGGATCACCTCCTGCTCGCAGGAACTGCAGCACATGCAGGTTCACCAGGTAGCGGCACTGGTGCCGGGCAGCTGCCTGCAAGAGCAGCGTCTCAGCATTCTCGCACTGTGCCAGTGGGACAGGCACCCTGGGGCCCCAGGTCCGCCTCTCCCCCAGCCTCCAGGACATCATGATTTTGGCTTCTGCAGAGAAGCTCATGGCACAAGCTCTCTGGTGGAGGAAAAGCAGGGAGGAGCAGAGCCCTCCATCCCCTCTGGCAGCTCTCGGCAGGGCTCACCATGATAGCAATGTAGTGCCGGCAGTCGAAGGGCAGGGGACCATCCATGTGCATCAGGTAGTGCTGCGTCTTGAGGAAGCTGTCGAGGTACTGCGGGTGGTAGCCCATCTGCTGGGTCACTGCCTCCAGCCGCCCCCGGCTCGCCAGCACCTTTACAAAGAGGAACTGGGGACACTCGGGGTCACTGCTGGACATCTTCACTACCTGCAGGGAACACGGTTTGCTTAGGTCTCAACCCCACCTCAGCCAAGCCCAGGCTCTGCAGGGGGCTGGGATCCCCTCTCCCAGCTTGGTGCTCCTAGGGGATCACATCGGGTCAGAAGCCACCAGATGGGGCTCAGGTTCAGGTTGGGGAGCTGGGCAGAGCACCACTCAGCAGGGTCACTGCTGGCAGGAGGACAGGCTGCAAGAAACAGGTTGGTCTCTGTCTTGGCATTGCCTGGTGAGCAGAAGCAAATGGTAAACCGGGAGTGATGCTTCCTTGCAGCTTTAGAGGCAAATGCAAGGCTGGATCAGCAGAAACGGGACAGATGAAAGACCTCCCGGAATGGAGCAGCTCATCAGCCTTCCTGCCAGGCCCCTGCACTGCTAGCACCAGGCCCTCCAACCCAGCACTGGGACAGGAGGAGAGCTGGGAAAGCAGCTGAGCTGCTCCTGGGCTCCCGTCCTGGCAAGCCAAGAGGCAAGCGAGATCCTGGCACCTGCCACATTGTCAGGAGCATACGGAGGGGCTCAGAGGTCTCCCCACATGCTGCTCAAGGAGACAGTATGGGAGAAGGTCCCACAGCCCACGAGTGCACAGCCCAGCTGGCAGCACGTATGTTCATGGTGAAAAGCAGGTGCTGACCCTTGTCATACAGAAAGTCACGGCTCCTGCTTGGGGGCCAGAGCCAGCAGCAACCTCAGATGCAGAGGGTGTGCTTCCCCTCCCGGGTTTGAATCGAAATCTCCCATGGGAGCAACTGGCCTCGCTGACGCGACCATCATCTTGTCAAGGCTCTGGAGTGAGTCTAGAGAAGAGCAATGAAGCTGGTGAAGAGTCTGGAGAACAGGCCTTATGAAGAACAGCTGAGAGAGCTGGGGGTGTTTAGCCTGGAGGAGGCTGAGGGGAGACCTCATTGCTCTCTACAACTACCTGAAAGGAGGTTGTGGAGAGGAGGGAGCTGGCCTCTTCTCCCAAGTGACAGGGAATAGGACGAGAGGGAATGGCCTAAAGCTCCACCAGGGGAGGTTCAGGTTGGACATTAGGAAAAAAATTTTCACAGAAAGGGTCATTGGTCACTGGCAGAGGCTGCCCAGGGAGGTGGTTGAATCACCTTCTCTGGAGATTTTAAGGGACGGGTGGACGAGGTGCTGAGGGACATGGTTTAGTGATTGATAGGAATGGTTGGACTTGATGATCTGATGGGTCTTTTCCAACCCGGTGATCCTATAATTCTATCTTCGTCCCACCCATCTCTCCTGAGCACCAAAGGGTGGTGACTGGGCACAGTGACCGTGGTGGCACAGCAGCAAAGCAGGAGCATGTATGCAAACCAGCCACTGCTCTAACATGACCCTGGCTCATCACTGCCAGCCAGGACACACAGAGACCCTTGGAGCCCCTAGGCCTCACACACCTCACCCTGCCACTGGCTCTCTTGCTTATCAGAGCTAGATCAGGCCTTCATTTCTGCAGCAGCTCAGCATTTAGCTGCAAGGTGAACCAGAGGGTTGGGGCAAAGCCATGGGGCATGGAGCGGAGCATCCCGGAGCGAGGGGGAGGCAGTGCCGAGCAGTCACACCCCCAGAGGCAGCACAAGAAGCAGCTCTGGCTGTTTTCTACTGTCCTGCGCTTCTGACCGTCACCCCATCCCTCAAGTGTCAAGAGATTTACTAGATGCCATTTGGAGCTTCCTCTTCACTTTTGGCCAAATAAGTAAAAAAAAAAAAAAAACACCCACCCAAATCCCAAAATAAAATGGGGATGGATGAAGGGCACCAGCTTTCTCACCCATGGGAGAAGGTGCAAACCAGATGTGATCTGCAAAAGTCCTCTGCAAAGTCCCTCTGCTCGGGAAAATGAGTTACCCTCAGGGCAACTACGGGGTTGCAGCCACTGGTCGTCTTCTGGTGGGCACAGATGGAGGAGCCGGCAGCCCTTCTGCTCCCCTTGGGTGGAAGTTGGTCCCCAATGAGGAGCCACACGATCAGCCCACAGGTCAGTGGCCGTGGCCACCAGACCTCCTCGCTCTGCTAGTCCAGGTGAGGATGAACTGAGGCACCAGGCAAACATGGCTTGGAAGGGGATGATGGAGGGAGAAGAAGGGGATGATGGAGGTGAAGAAGGGGATGATGGAGGGTGAAGAAGGGAACGACAGAGGGTGAAGAAGGGGACGATGGAGGGAGAAGAAGAAGGGGATGACGGAGGGTGAAGAAGAAGGGGGACAACGGAGGAAGAAGGGGGACAATAGAGAGAGAAGAGGGGAGATGACTGATGGAGAAGACAGAGGGACCCGCGGGGTCCGTCCCCCCTTGAAGCGACACTGCGGCCCCGCCGGCACCGGAGGCTCGGCCGGTGATGCCGGGGAGGCGGCGAGCACCTCCGGTCGGGCTGCCCCGCACCGGCAACCGAAGGGAGCGGGGCCGCGGAGGGTCCCCCCGGCCGGTCACCGGGACCCCATTGTGCGGGCGGCGGCAGCGCCCCCGGTGCGCGGCGCGGGCAGTGCAGGCGGAGAGAGAAAAACAAGTTTGATTGGCAGTGATGGAGGCACGGCGCCTCCCGCATCCCGCACAAAGGGGACGCGGACCACGGCGCCGCCGCACCGGCACCGGCACCGGGACCGAGCCGCAGAGCCGCACCGGGAGAGCGCGGCCCCGCTGGCCCCGCGCGCGGCGAGAAGGCGACGGAACGACCTGGGCTGCCGGTGCCGCAGCCGGGCCGGACCGACGGCGGGAAGCAGGGTCGAGCCCGGTGCTCCGGTACCGGCGCCGGTGGCGGCGGGTCGGGTCCTACCTGCCCCGGCAGCCGCTGGCACCGGCTTCCTCGGGGGTGCTCCACGCTCTGGGGACACACGATCATGGTGAGCCAACGGCGAGCCCGCGCCGTGCGGCACCGGTGACCAGCGCCGATCCTGCCCGCCCCGTCCCGGCCACCGGCACCGATGAACCGGGCACCGCGGCAGCCGGAGCCGCGAGGGGGCGTGTCCTCCGCCCCGCCCCAGCCAATCAAAATCGCGTGGGGGCGTGTCCTCCGCCCAGCCTTCGCCAATCACAGCCGCAAGGGGGCGTGCCCTCCGCTCCACCCCAGCCAACCAGAGCCACGAGGGGGGGGGGGCATGTCCGCCTCCGCGCTCCAGCCAATCACAGCCCCGAAGGGGCGTGCCCTCCGCCCCACCCCAGCCAATCATGGGCGGAGGTGGGCGGGGCCTCCGGGTCCTCGCT
>JAUMJK010001889.1:0-61959 GCA_033558105.1 Coccyzus lansbergi | reverse complement strand
GGCCCCAGGCAGGCAGCAGACCTTCGTGCGTAGTGGGTGCAGTCTGCAGATAGGGCCCTCTCTCCCCTTCAGAAGGGAATCCCCCAAGACAATGACTCTTTTTCTTCACAGAGGTTGTTTTGATGGTCGGTTGAGGATGGCTCAACCTAGGGAATGTTTCTAGGCTGTGGAAGCCATTCACCTCTGTGGAGTTTGGTTCCACTTGCAGCGCTTCGTATCTACTCTGCAAGGGAACCCAGGAGTTTGTTACTGGAATGGGGACAACGCACCTGCTGTAGCAGGCAGGAGCTTGCCGCCATTTCCCATCACTCTCCTCAGCCAAACAGGTAGTGGATGGGGAGTTCTGACTACCTGTTTAGTTTGTGAGAGGAAGCATAGGGTCTATATCCCTCTCACACTCCCTGCTGGTCCTTAGCCTCGTTACTTCCTTCCTTAGTTCTGACACCAAGCGGAGGAGTTCCCTCACCCTACTACAGTTTCCACAAGAGAAGTCACCACTAGTGGTCAGAGTCAGTGTGGGAGTGGGGCACTGCCTGCACACTGATGTCTGGGTAGTTGCGTGTACCCATTGAAGCTCTGTCTGGGTGGTTGCATCAGCCCTGGCTGCTGCAGTTCCTGGAGCAGCCTTAATTTTTCTGCTGGGTGAACACCATGGTCCTTGTTCCCTTCTGGCCAGCCTCCAGCCCCTGTCTTTGCCCTACCTGCTCGCTTCAACTACCACTCAAGCTGCCCTGTTTTACTAACATGCCCCACACCTGTTTGCCACGCTCTAGGTCACAGCGTCCCCTAGGGTCTGCTTAAATGTCCCGCAGTAGTTGCTGCCTTTGCACCCTGAGCACAGAGCTCAGGTTTAGGTTTAATAAGTTCCATACTTGAGACACTCTCCCTCTGCAGACTCTGTGTTAGACAGGCATGTAAAGACCCTGCCAGTTTCCCCACTCCTCCTTGCTTTTGGCCAAGTGTCCAAGGTTTGTTTGGGAAGGGGGTTTTGCTGTGCTTTGGGAGTGTTTTCTCCACTTCCAATTTTTAACTAATGGCCTGTCCCTTCAGCCGATGACCAGAGATGAGGTTTGAATTCCTCCATCCCCTTCTCTGTCAGTCTTTTAGCCCTCAAGTATGACGAGGCAGTGATGATCCTGCAGTGATGAAGGAAAACTGTCCCCCACCAGGTCCTGGAAGGAGCTGGAAGAAAGACTCTGGGTTTGAAGATTCAGTGAAGATAGATGCTGACAGTCAAGCTAGATAGATGCCGGGCAAGCTCCTCAAGCTGTGCTCCTCATCCAGTTCCGTTCATGTACTCTCGAATGCACACACACCTCTGTAGCATGAGTGTTACAGAACAAAGATGCTGCTTGTGAGTTTCCCTCAGCCTGCAGACAGCCTGGCCAGTTCTCTGCTGCCTTTACAAACTGTTGCCGGCCCCCACCTGTAGTGATTAAGGCACAGACACCGTCGATGAGGCAACAAGCAAGATTACCATTATTGAGTGGATGCAAACCTTATATAGTGTTTCTATATCCAGTCAGCAGTTACCTCCGTGAATTTCCACCTGTGAGAATCCCACACTTTTAACAGAGTGCCAGCTACCTAGTGATCCAAAATTTGTTGTGTGATTATTTCTGCAGGCAGTTTTATTGTTGTATATGTATAACTGGGGAATAATATTCACAGGTTTAGCATGTGTGTGTGTGTATATTATGTGTATCAAGTATGTAAGAAATGTTGAACACTTACCTAACTGACAGAGACTAACCAACGTAATATAATAGAAAGTGCGATCAGTGGTGGTAAAGCTATGTGAAGAGAGGGAAGGAGGGAGAGAGAGAAAAGGTTGAAGTAGCAGTGATCATTAGTTGTGTGTAACAAGTTAAAGAAACAAAGGCACTTGCCTCTGACTCGTGAACTTTTGAAACTCTGATCACCTTCTTAGAACTTTTCTGAAACATAACAGAATAGTCTCCAGCTGCAATAAATTTGGTAGCTGTTCCTCTGGCAATTTACTTGCTTTGACTGTTCATTTTCTAGCTTGAACCATCCAAGCACTGATATGAGAACTCTAAGATTAACACCTGGTTTATTTTTCAGGACATTTAAGGAAGGTTGTTCGCTGTTCAACAGTTTACATGTGTTTGAGGGGGTGGACTTTTTGGTCAGCCCTAACCTGGAGAAAATATTTGAGTTGTCCCTTATCAGATCAGCAACTGCTGGGCTCTGGCACAGAAGACAGCAAATGGGATTTTAACAGATACTAATGAAAGGAGTATGCCAAAGACAATATCCTTTGAGATTTAAAAGACTGCAAAGGAATAGAAAGCCCAGTTAATAACTTTTTACAGCATGGAACTATTAGTGGAATGTGAACCTGACTAGTGAAAAAGCTGGATAGAATTTACCAAGTAGAACAGGACTTGAGAAGAATAAAAAGACTGCCAAAGATCTGCGTCTTGTAGTGGGCAAAATTAAGAATAACCAGATATGGTTTACAGTGTTAGATTTAAAAGATGCGTCTTTCTTCCTGCCAAAAGCCAAAGAAAGTAAAAAAACATTCGAAGAAGAGAGTCCTACCTCTGGTAGAAAAGCCCAGCTTACTTGGATGGTGTTACTCCAAGGTTTTAAAAACAACTCAACGATTTTTGGAAATGAATTAACATGAGAAATTGAAGCATGGGTTTCTCCCTCCAGAGGTAAATTCCTTCTACAATATATGGATGATTTGTTATTAGCAACTGAAGCAAGACTTGAGTGTATTCAATGGACTGTGAGTTTGTTTAATTTTCTTGGATTAAATTGGTATTGAGTCTCTCCTCAGAAAGCCCAAAGGGTGCAAGAAAGGGTGACTAACTTGGGATATGGACTGTCCAGGGAACAACGAGAACTGGGAACTGAATGAAAGGAAGCCATCTGTCAGACTATGCTCCCACAAATGGTAAAAGAAATCGGCACCTTTCCACGAATGACAGGTTGGTGCTGTTTATGGATCTACAATTATGGAGTGATGGGAAAGCTGCTAAACATGCTTAAGAAATACTTTGCCTATTGGAAGCAGTACAACTGCCAACTAAAGTAGCCGTCACGCACTGTCAAGTGCATGAGGTAACACCGACCAGGAAACAGGTCGGATGCTAGAACTGTTGTACCTGCCAGCTTGGTCTGGAAACTTGTCAAGAGGGAACATGCACACATTACCAAACTAATGATAGATACCAAACTACCGTGGACCAAGTGTCTGTTTTCAGCTTTATTATGAATTAGAGCTGACCCACGGAAAGACTTGGTGGGGTCTCCATATGAAATGTTGTCCGACCTCACATAGTTAGGGAGAGAAGAGGGTGTGCCGATCCCTGAAATCAATGATATGGACCTTAAAGGCTATTTGTGTGGAATAATTCAATCTCTTGCAGATTTAAGGAGTGGACTGCTGCCCCAGCAGCGTGCCTGGATTTCGGCCTACATCAGATACAACCTGTAAACTGGGTCCTAGTGAAATCCTGGAAGGAGAATACTCTAGCCTCAATGTGGGAAGGACCCTTCCTAGTACTTCTGACAACAGCAGCAGCCATAAGGACTAAAGAGAAGGGGTGGACTTATGTCACTACAGTGAAGGGACCAGTGGCCCTGCCTTCCAGTGAGTGGACTGTGAAACCAGGAGGTGATCCTTTGAAGCTAACTTTTAGGTGATAAGGGGAAGGTTCTCCAGGTTCTCCAAATGAATATTCTATATGTTACCAACATCTACATGTATAGGGGGGCTTCCAGTCTCAGTTACCACTCTCACAAAAGTAGGTATTGTTATGACTCGTGACACTTAACTACTTGCAAGTTGGGGAAAATACAGCTGTGGGTGGGAAGAAACTTGTGGAAAGGAGGAGAAAGGACAGGAATAGGGTGTCCTAAGAGAGAAGAGTGGATGTGTCACACCAAGGAAGGACATTGGGAGATATCAGACGATGAGGAATCCAAGATCAACACAAAGAACAGTTAGTAAAGAACGTTACATGGCAATTAGCAATCTCTGTCCAGTCAGGGAAGTCAAAAGGCAGTAAGCAATTCTATAATGCAATCAGAGAGGAATTGCAAAAGCAACTAGGATTCCCTACTTTGGAGGGGGGAAATTATTTGTAAATCGGGCTGAAAGAATAGCCAAGGAACTAAATGTGTCTGGTTGCTGGGCATGTGGAGGTGCTTTAACAAGTGAACAATTGCCCTGGAAAGAAACCAGTCTGGATCCTCTCCATATATTAAAATGGAATCATTCACTCTGTTCAGAGGACACTGGGGTGGGTCCTAAATTCTGGAGTAATTGGTAGGGAAGATATAAGTCGTATGGGATATGGAGAGTGGGTGGGAGAAACACCCTGTAAATGGGTGTACACCCACAGTAACCCTCATGAGACCTCCTGGTGGCTGAAAAAACCCCCAAACCAAACCCAGAAAAACCCCAACTATGGTATTTGTCCAAAGATCATAACAATTGTACCACATCCGCTGGTACAATTACTGGAAATAATCCATTCCAGGGGTTACCGAGGATCCTGACAGTTTGAAAAAAAAACCAAGGAAGCATTTCTAGGAACTGGTGGAGAGTCCCTGATGGGTTATTTTGGATTTGTTGTAAAAGAGCGAGAATTTATTGATATGCTTACTTGTCTTGTAAGATGTAGTTGTCTTAGGTCAAGAGATAATCTGAAGGGGTCTCCAGACATGGCTGAATCTCCAAAAAAAAAAAAAAAAAAATAATGAGCATTTTTGGAAGATTTACATGGTTCTTTGTCTATAAGCGGTATACACACCCACTACTTTTGTAAGTTGGTATGGCTTTTTAGAAGGATAGTGTGAGAGACAGACATTCACTGGTAAAATATTGAAAAGGACAAAGTCTTGGAAGGAAAGGTAATAATACTTTTATTTTATAATTCAGGGCTGAATTGGATGCCCTTCTAAAAGGGCATAATGCAAAGGCTGGCTACAGGAGTTTCATTTATATCACAAAATAACTAACCATACAAACCAGCGGCAAGAAATCAATCAGTTGTGGGCCCCTCACCACAAGAAGCATGTTGAAGCTCTGGAGAGAGTCCAGAGAAGAGCAATGAAGCTGGTGAAGGGGCTGGAGAACAGGCCCTATGAGGAGCAGCTGAGAGAGCTGGGGTTGTTTAGCCTGGAGGAGGCTGAGGGGAGACCTCATTGCTCTGTACAACTACCTGAAAGGAGGTTGTGGAGAGGAGGGAGCTGGGCTCTTCTCCCAAGGGACAGGGGACAGGACAAGAGGGAATGGCCTCAAGCTCCGCCAGGGGAGATTTAGGCTGGACATCAGGAGGAAGTTTTTCACGGAAAGGGTCATTGGGCACTGGAACAGGCTGCCCAGGGAGGTGGTTGATTCACCTTCCCTGGAGGTGTTTAAGGCACAGGTGGATGAGGTCCTGAGGGACATGGTTTAGTGTTTGATAGGAATGGTTGGACTCGATGATCTCTTCCAACCTGGTGATTCTATGATTCTAATTAATTCTCACCACTGAATTATAAAACAAAAACAGTGCTGCCTTTGCTGATGGGGAGGAAGAGGAGAGCGAAAAGGAGATATTTGGGGGTAGGGGTGGAAGGGCTGGAAGGGCTGGAAGGAGGAGAAGGAGGGGGAGAAGAAGGAGGAGAAGGAGGGGGAGAAGGAGGGGGAGAAGGAGGGGAAGGAGGAGGGGAAGGAGGAGGGGAAGGAGGAGGGGAAGGAGGAGGGGGAGAAGGAGGGGGAGAAGGAGGGGAAGGAGGAGGGGAAGGAGGAGGGGAAGGAGGAGGGGAAGGAGGAGGAGAAGGAGGAGGGGAAGGAGGAGGGGGAGGAGGAGGGGGAGGAGGAGGGGAAGGAGGAGGGAAGGAGGAGGGGAGGAGGCGGGGAAGGAGGGGAGAGAAGCAGCTGCCTCCCTCCAAAATGTAACCAGTTTCGCGCCGACAAGAAACGGATAAAAGGGGAGGGGGCGGGTGCCTCTGGCCAGACGCAGCTCCGCCTCGGTTCGGCGCTTTTCTGACTTTATTCCACACTAGCACAGAGACGGTAAACTCTGGGAATTTTAGTTCCCGCAGCGTGTTTATAACGTTCCGCGCCGAGATTTCTGCCGCTCCCGCTTGTCTCCGGGAGCCTCGGCGGCGCCGCAGGGGTGGCTGCTGCGAGGGGAGGTCGGGGAGGGTTAAGATGGAGGGAGAGAAGGGAGCTCGGGGAGCGGCGCTGGCTGCTGCGCGTGGGGAGAGGCTGAGATGGCGGCAGCTCCGCGGCGAGTGTCCTTGGCCGAGTCAAACTGTAGAACTCAGTGAAGGGTTATAAAGTAGGTCCGTGTTTATTCGCCGGCGGCTGCGAGGAGGGCTTTAATCCTCCTAACTCGCACATCGTTTATAGAATCATAGAATCACCAGGCTGGAAGAGACCCATCAGATCATCGAGTC
The DNA here is from genome assembly GCA_033558105.1 of Coccyzus lansbergi. Classification (NCBI taxonomy): domain Eukaryota; kingdom Metazoa; phylum Chordata; class Aves; order Cuculiformes; family Coccyzidae; genus Coccyzus; species Coccyzus lansbergi. The sequence goes on along the minus strand of JAUMJK010001889.1, from coordinate 55,533 downwards.
CAGCCATTCCTATCAAACACTAACCCATGTCCCTCAGCACCTCACCTACCTGTGCCTTAAACACCTCCAGGGAAGGTGACTCAACTCCCTCCCTGGGCAGCCTATTCCAATGCCCAATGACCCTTTGTGTGAAAAACTTCCTCCTGATGTTCAGTCTGACCCTCCCCTGGTGAAGCTTGAGGCCATTCCCTCTCGTCCTGTCCCTTGGGAGAAGAGCCCAGCTCCCTCCTCTCCACAACCTCCTCTCAGGGAGTTGTAGAGAGCAATGAGGTCACCTCTCAGCCTCCTCTTCTCCAGGATAAACACCCCCAGCTCTCTCAGCCGCTCCTCATAGGTCCTGTTCTCCAGCCCCTTCCCCAGCTTCGTTGCTCTTCTCTGGACTCGCTCCAGAGCCTCAACATCCTTCAAAGTGATGTCAACGTGATCCACACCAGCAAGGGACAGAGCAGCCGAGTGAGGGAAGGCGAAGGCAACGCAGGCAGTGATGCTGGGGGACGCCTGTACTTGGGTGACCGTTCTCCATCCCCTTCAGCAGCGTCACATCCCCCCCTGCTCCCTGTTTAGTTTAACAACACGTACTTACAGTGTAAAGAGATGCATATTCATAAGCGCCTACTACATACTCATGATTTTCTTCGGCTCGTATTGTAATTAATTTGAGAAGCTTCCCCCATACTGGCGCTGGGGCTCTCGGGGATGAAGTCGGAGGCCCTCATCTCTCTGAGGTTCAGTAATCTTGTTCCAGGCAGTGAGTTTTGCTCTTTACCAGGGCTGGCGCCGCGTGATCAGGAGCTTCTCTACAGAGTCTTTGAGCTGAATAGTGGCTAAAACCTTAGAGCTAAATAATTGTTGTTCGATTCAGTCTTAAATGTTAAAGGGTAACTATCACGGATTGTTAGTCCCTCTGGGACTCCCACAGCAATTGGGCTGGCGGGGAAACGGGTTCTCGGGGTTTTAGGGATTCTGCAGGGGAAGTGGCAGCTGCTGTTTGGATGAAGGGTCGGGGGTCAGCGTGAGTCTGGTTTCTCCAGTTTGGAGGAGTAGTTGAAATACTGTGAGTAGGAGTCCTTCGGGAGGGTGGTGTAAATGTGGCACTTTCCCCAGTGAGATTTGGCTCCTGTTACAATTTGATGGTTAATGAAACTGTTCTGGATACCCATCCTGGTTTGATAAAGGGCCCATGAATTTCCAGATCGTATGCCTCCTGTTATATGGCTGTAATGGTGAGTCTCTGCCACTTGTGTAATTTATTGTCAGATAAGTTTGGCATTTCAAAGGGTGGAAATGATCCTAGTAATTCAAGTTCTTGGAATGGTATAGGAGGTCTTATTTTTAAGTGCATTACTTAACTGCTGGAGCCATCCAGGTGCATGCTATTGCTGCTGTCATCACTTTGGTGTTTGTAAAGGGTGTTGTTTGCTTTTTGTGTGACATTGGTAACAGAATCGTTATAATCTGAAAGGATCAAATTAGAGATACCTATGAGGCATATTCTAAAAGGGGTCACTAGATGTTGCCATAGAAAGGCAAAAATCTGTTTGGCTGGTTTGATTTGTCCACGTTACCCACATATTTTGCTGCGGATTGATTCGAGTTACTATCCCGTCCCCTACATTAAACAACAGGACGACTCGCAGTATTATGAGGTGGAATGATTGTCTTCATTTTGAAGTCTTGGTGATATTTTGTCTCATGGGAGGTGTGGGCAGACTGCTCGGGCTGGTATCTATTGTGGCCCAGTATCTGTTGAAAAACAAGCATATCTGTGTCCCCATACCAGAGGTCTTTCCCTTACTGGGTGAAAGAATGAAGAAAGAAATGAGTAATAGCATAAGATGAAAAACAGTAAAGCAGAAGAAAGGGAAAAAGAAAGAAAAGAAAAAAAAAAAGGAGGAGAGGAGACTAGAGGCGAGGGAAGGGGAGAAGGAGAGGGGAGAGAAATAGGAAAATGAATATATTTAATATATCAATTAAATACATATAAATAATATAGAAAAAGGAATCATAGAATAACCAGGTTGGAAGAGACCCACTGGATCATCGAGTCCAACCATTCCTATCAAAAAACTTGCATGGTCAGCTTACAACAAAATTAAGAGATCAAAAATATGATGTGTCACGTCTGTTTGCCCAGCTTTAATGCTGGGTGCATTACCAGACTGGCGCAGCGGTATTCTGTCTTACCACCACCTCCCACTCTCCTTATAAAGAAGATGCATTCTTCGGCCACCGAGATGCATTGGTGACCCCTTCTCTGGGCAGCCCTCCGATACCCAGGCATACGAGACTTTCTTTCTCAGCCTTCTTTCTCAGCCACAAGTCTCTGGGCCTGGCCATCCAAACACTTCTCCACCCAGGAGAGCGTCTGCCTGTCCAGGCCAGAGGCAGGTAGTTTTCGAAGCAGAATACTGTAAGAAACTGTGTCAAAGGCTTTGCTAAAGCCCAGGAAGACCACCTCCACAACCTTTCCTTCATCCAGTAAGCAGGTCACCTGGTGTTAGCAAATCATTGGACATCCTCCCCTGCCCCACGGCAGCAATGCTCCTTTGCAAGCACTGACTGTGCGGGGCAGTAAAATGCCGCAGCTCCCAGTGTGTTGTACCAGCTGTGTCCATATCCCTCACCTCCTGGAGGAAAAGGACAGAAGGACGAACTTAAAACCTGGGTGGCTGGACTTGCCCTTCTACCTGCCAGCCCTGCTCTCTGCCCCTCTCCTCTGGTCTTGTGAGACCTTGCCTGGAGTGTTGCTTGCAGTTCTGGGTACTTCAGCACAGGAAGAACGTGGATCTTTTCTGACCAAGACCAGAAGAGGCCACAAAGATGATCAGAGGGCTGGAGCGTGTCCCATACAGGGACAGGCTGAGAGAGTTGTGCTTGTTCAGCCTAGAGAAGAGAAGGCTCTGAGAGGCCTTAGAGCAGACTTCCAGTACTTCTGTGTGGACTGTGAGGCAGCAGCACAGGCTGCGCAGAGAAAAAGTGGCTGCCTCATTCCTGGGAGTGTTCAAGGTCAGGTTGAATGAGGCTTTGAGCAACTTGATCCAGTGAAAGGTGTTCCTCTCCATGGCACGGGGGTGTGAACTGGGTGGTATTAAGGGTCCCTTCAAACCCAAGCCATGCTAGGATTCAACTACAAGCCAATTCTGAAAACAGCCATCCAAGAGGTCCCCGACTCTTACTGCACGCCAGCCCAGGGGCCACGTGTCTAAACTTGCAGCCTGCCCCCATCCTACAACTTTCACTACCTTCTCTCCAGAGCCCATCTCATCTGACCTCTTAGAGATGCTGCGCTTCGATAGCTTCTGCGAGTTCGCTCACTTCCGCTGCTTAAAAGAGCTGTTCTACACCAAGGTGGGGACTGGGATTCAGGACAGAGCACGGGGAGAATGTCTTGGGAGATGCAGTGGGTAAGGAGGAAGGGAAGATAAGCTAACAGGACTCCTCCTTCTCCTCACATCTGCTCAGCGAATGCAGTGTCCAAAATCATCTATTCTCAAAAAATTCATCCCAGCAGGTCAATGTCGCTTCTGTTGCTGCATCGGCGACCCCTTCTCCGGGCAGCCCCCTGACCGCCGAGGAATAGCAGATCTATTTCCTCAGCCTCTGGCTTCCATGGAAGGCAGAGGTGGCGCAGGCACATGGCTGCCTCAGTCCAGCAGTCCTCAAACTGGACCAGGAAAACAACCAGGGCGTTGTCCCCAAAGGTAAGGGCATCACCCCACCCTCAATGGCACAGGTGGCCATCGCCCCTGCTGGAGCAAAGCTGGCTGTGTCCCTGCCCTGAAAGCTGAAAGAGAGGAGATTTAGATGAGCTATTAGGAAGAAATGTAGATGGTGAGGCAGCGGCACAGGTTGTGCAGTAGAAATGGTGGCTGCCTCATTCCTGGGGGTATTCAAGGTCAGGCTGGATGAGGCTTTGAGCGATCCAATAGAGTGAAAGGTACCCTGTAAATTGAAGGGGGTGGGGGTGGAACCAGATGATCTTCAAGGTCCAACTCTGAAAACACCCATCAAAGAGGCTCCCAGCGCTTATTGCAGCCCAGCCCAGCGGCAGCACAGGGAGATTTGCAGCCATCCCGCTTCTCTCTCTCCCCTCTCTACAGGGCCGGTCTGCACTGACTGCGCAGAGATGCTCACTTCCGCTGCTTAAAAGAGCTGTTCTACACCAAGGTGGGGACTGGGATTCAGGAGAGAGCACATGGAGAAACTCTTGGGAGATGCAGTGGGTAAGGAGGAAGGGAAGATAAGCTAACAGGACTCCTCCTTCTCCTCACATCTGCTCAGCGAATGCAGTGTCCAAAATCATCTATTCTCAAAAAACTCGTCCCAGCAGGTCAATGTGCTTCTGTTGTTGCATCGGCGACCCCTTCTCCGGGCAGCCCCCTGACCGCCGAGGAATAGCAGATCTTTTTCCTCAGCCTCTGGCCCCCATGGAAGGCAGAGGTGGCGCAGGCACATGGCTGCCTCAGTCCAGCAGTCCTCAAACTGGACCAGGAAAACAACCAGGGCGTTGTCCCCAAAGGTAAGGGCATCACCCCACCCTCAATGGCACCGGTGGCCATCGCCCCTGCTGGAGCAAAGCTGGCTGTGTCCCTGCCCTGAAAGCTGAAAGAGAGGAGATTTAGATGAGCTATTAGGAAGAAATGTAGATGGTGAGGCAGCGGCACAGGTTGTGTAGTAGAAATGGTGGCTGCCTCATTCCTGGGGGTATTCAAGGTCAGGCAGGATGAGGCTTTGAGCGATCCAATCCAGTGAAAGGTACCCTGTAAATGGCAGGGGGTGGGGGTGGAACCAGATGATCTTCAAGGTCCAACTCTGAAAACACCCATCAAAGAGGCTCCCAGCGCTTATTGCAGCCCAGCCCAGCAGCAGCACAGGGAGATTTGCAGCCATCCCGCTTCTCTCTCTCCCCTCTCTCCAGGGCCGGTCTGCACTGACTGCGCAGAGATGCTCACTTCCGCTGCTTAAAAGAGCTGTTCTACACCAAGGTGGGGACTGGGATTCAGGAGAGAGCACATGGAGAAACTCTTGGGAGATGCAGTGGGTAAGGAGGAAGGGAAGATAAGCTAACAGGACTCCTCCTTCTCCTCACATCTGCTCAGCGAATGCAGTGTCCAAAGTCATCTATTCTCAAAAAATTGGTCCCAGCAGGTCAATGTCGCTTCTGTTGCTGTATCAGCGACCCCTTCTCCGGGCAGCCCCCTGACCGCCGAGGAATAGCAGATGTTTTTCCTCAGCCTCTGGCCCCCATGGAAGGCAGCGGTGGCGCAGGCACATGGCTGCCTCAGTCCAGCAGTCCTCAAACTGGACCAGGAAAACAACCAGGGCGTTGTCCCCAAAGGTAAGGGCATCACCCCACCCTCAATGGCACAGGTGGCCATCGCCCCTGCTGGAGCAAAGCTGGCTGTGTCCCTGCCCTGAAAGCTGAAAGAGAGGAGATTTAGATGAGCTATTAGGAAGAAATGTAGATGGTGAGGCAGCGGCACTGGTTGTGCAGTAGAAATGGTGGCTGCCTCATTCCTGGGGGTGTTCAAGGTCAGGCTGGATGAGGCTTTGAGCGATCCAATCCAGTGAAAGGTGCCCCTGTCCATGCCAGGGGGTGGGGGTGGAACCAGATGATCTTCAAGGTCCAACTCTGAAAACACCCATCACAGAGGCTTCCAGCGCTTATTGCAACCCAGCCCAGCGGCAGCACACGGAAACTTGCAGCCATCCCGCTTCTCTCTCTCTCCCCTCTCTCCAGGGCCGGTCTGCACTGACTGCGCAGAGATGCTCACTTCTTCTGCTTAAAAGAGCTGTTCTACACCAAGGTGGGGACTGGGATTCAGGAGAGAGCACATGGAGAAACTCTTGGGAGATGCAGTGGGTAAGGAGGAAGGGAAGATAAGCTAACAGGACTCCTCCTTCTCCTCACATCTGCTCAGCGAATGCAGTGTCCAAAGTCATCTATTCTCAAAAAACTCGTCCCAGCAGGTCAATGTCGCTTCTGTTGCTGCATCGGCGACCCCTTCTCCGGGCAGCCCCCTGACCGCCGAGGAATAGTAGATGTTTTTCCTCAGCCTCTGGCTTCCATGAAAGGCAGAGGTGGCGCAGGCACATGGCTGCCTCAGTCCAGCAGTCCTCAAACTGGACCAGGAAAACAACCAGGGCGTTGTCCCCAAAGGTAAGGGCATCACCCCACCCTCAATGGCACCGGTGGCCATCGCCCCTGCTGGAGCAAAGCTGGCTGTGTCCCTGCCCTGAAAGCTGAAAGAGAGGAGATTTAGATGAGCTATTAGGAAGAAATGTAGATGGTGAGGCAGCGGCACAGGTTGTGCAGTAGAAATGGTGGCTGCCTCATTCCTGGGGGTATTCAAGGTCAGGCTGGATGAGGCTTTGAGCGATCCAATCCAGTGAAAGGTACCCTGTAAATTGAAGGGGGTGGGGGTGGAACCAGATGATCTTCAAGGTCCAACTCTGAAAACACCCATCAAAGAGGCTCCCAGCGCTTATTGCAGCCCAGCCCAGCAGCAGCACAGGGAGATTTGCAGCCATCCCGCTTCTCTCTCTCCCCTCTCTCCAGGGCCGGTCTGCACTGACTGCGCAGAGATGCTCACTTTCGCTGCTTAAAGGAGCTGTTCTACACCAAGGTGGGGACTGGGATTCAGGAGAGAGCACATGGAGAAACTCTTGGGAGATGCAGTGGGTAAGGAGGAAGGGAAGATAAGCTAACAGGACTCCTCCTTCTCCTCACATCTGCTCAGCGAATGCAGTGTCCAAAGTCATCTATTCTCAAAAAATTGGTCCCAGCAGGTCAATGTCGCTTCTGTTGCTGCATCAGCGACCCCTTCTCCGGGCAGCCCCCTGACCGCCGAGGAATAGCAGATCTTTTTCCTCAGCCTCTGGCTTCCATGGAAGGCAGAGGTGGCGCAGGCACATGGCTGCCTCAGTCCAGCAGTCCTTCAACTGGACCAGGAAAACAACCAGGGCGTTGTCCCCAAAGGTAAGGGCATCACCCCACCCTCAATGGCACCGGTGGCCATCGCCCCTGCTGGAGCAAAGCTGGCTGTGTCCCTGCCCTGAAAGCTGAAAGAGAGGAGATTTAGATGAGCTATTAGGAAGAAATGTAGATGGTGAGGCAGCGGCACAGGTTGTGCAGTAGGAATGATGGCTTCCTCATTCCTGGGGGTGTTCAAGGTCAGGCTGGATGAGGCTTTGAGCGATCCAATCCAGTGAAAGGTACCCCTGTCAATGGCAGGGGGTGGGGGTGGAACCATATGATCTTCAAGGTCCAACTCTGAAAACACCCATCAAAGAGGCTCCCAGCGCTTATTGCAACCCAGCCCAGCGGCAGCACACGGAAACTTGCAGCCATCCCGCTTCTCTCTCTCCCCTCTCTCCAGGACCGGTCTGCACTGACTGCGCAGAGATGCTCACTTCCGCTGCTTAAAAGAGCTGTTCTACACCAAGGTGGGGACTGGGATTCAGGAGAGAGCACAGGGAGAATGTCTTGGGAGATGCAGTGGGTAAGGAGGAAGGGAAGATAAGCTAACAGGACTCCTCCTTCTCCTCACATCTGCTCAGCGAATGCAGTGTCCAAAATCATCTATTCTCAAAAAACTCATCCCAGCAGGTCAATGTCGCTCCTGTTGCTGCATCGGCGACCCCTTCTCCGGGCAGCCCCCTGACCGCCGAAGAATAGCAGATCTATTTCATCAGCCTCTCGCTTCCATGGAAGGCAGAGGTGGCGCAGGCACATGGCTGCCTCAGTCCAGCAGTCCTCAAACTGGACCAGGAAAACAACCAGGGCGTTGTCCCCAAAGGTAAGGGCATCACCCCACCCTCAATGGCACAGGTGGCCATCGCCCCTGCTGGAGCAAAGCTGGCTGTGTCCCTGCCCTGAAAGCTGAAAGAGAGGAGATTTAGATGAGCTATTAGGAAGAAATGTAGATGGTGAGGCAGCGGCACTGGTTGTGCAGTAGAAATGGTGGCTGCCTCATTCCTGGGGGTGTTCAAGGTCAGGCTGGATGAGGCTTTGAGCGATCCAATCCAGTGAAAGGTGCCCCTGTCCATGCCAGGGGGTGGGGGTGGAACCAGATGATCTTCAAGGTCCAACTCTGAAAACACCCATCAAAGAGGCTCCCAGCGCTTATTGCAGCCCAGCCCAGCGGCAGCACAGGGAGATTTGCAGCCATCCCGCTTCTCTCTCTCCCCTCTCTCCAGGGCCGGTCTGCACTGACTGCGCAGAAATGCTCACTTCCGCTGCTTAAAAGAGCTGTTCTACACCAAGGTGGGGACTGGGATTCAGGAGAGAGCACGGGGAGAATATCTTGGGAGATGCAGTGGGTAAGGAGGAAGGGAAGATAAGCTAACAGGACTCCTCCTTCTCCTCACATCTGCTCAGCGAATGCAGTGTCCAAAATCATCTATTCTCAAAAAACTCGTCCCAGCAGGTCAATGTCGCTTCTGTTGCTGCATCGGCGACCCCTTCTCCGGGCAGCCCCCTGACCGCCGAGGAATAGCATATCTATTTCCTCAGCCTCTGGCTTCCATGAAAGCCAGAGGTGGCGCAGGCACATGGCTACCTCAGTCCAGCAGTCCTCAAACTGGACCAGGAAAACAACCAGGGCGTTGTCCCCATAGGTAAGGGCATCACCCCACCCTCAATGGCACCGGTGGCCATCGCCCCTGCTGGAGCAAAGCTGGCTGTGTCCCTGCCCTGAAAGCTGAAAGAGAGGAGATTAGGAAGAAATGTAGATGGTGAGGCAGCGGCACAGGTTGTGCAGTAGAAATGGTGGCTGCCTCATTCCTGGGGGTATTCAAGGTCAGGCTGGATGAGGCTTTGAGCGATCCAATCCAGTGAAAGGTGCCCCTGTCCATGCCAGGGGGTGGGGGTGGAACCAGATGATCTTCAAGGTCCAACTCTGAAAACACCCATCAAAGAGGCTTCCAGCGCTTATTGCAGCCCAGCCCAGCGGCAGCACACGGAAACTTGCAGCCATCCCGCTTCTCTCTCTCCCCTCTCTCCAGGACCGGTCTGCACTGACTGCGCAGAGATGCTCACTTCCGCTGCTTAAAAGAGCTGTTCTACACCAAGGTGGGGACTGGGATTCAGGAGAGAGCATGGTGACAATGTCTTGGGAGATGCAGTGGGTAAGGAGGAAGGGAAGATAAGCTAACAGGACTCCTCCTTCTCCTCACATCTGCTCAGCGAATCCAAAATCATCAATTCTCAAAAAACTCGTCCCAGCAGGTCAATGTCGCTTCTGTTGCTGCATCGGCGACCCCTTCTCCGGGCAGCCCCCTGACCGCCGAGGAATAGTAGATGTTTTTCCTCAGCCTCTGGCTTCCATGAAAGGCAGAGGTGGCGCAGGCACATGGCTGCCTCAGTCCAGCAGTCCTCAAACTGAACCAGGAAAACAACCAGGGCGTTGTCCCCAAAGGTAAGGGCATCACCCCACCCTCAATGGCACCGGTGGCCATCGCCCCTGCTGGAGCAAAGCTGGCTGTGTCCCTGCCCTGAAAGCTGAAAGAGAGGAGATTTAGATGAGCTGTTAGGAAGAAATGTAGATGGTGAGGCAGCGGCACAGGTTGTGTAGTAGAAATGATGGCTGCCTCATTCCTGGGGGTATTAAAGGTCAGGCAGGATGAGGCTTTGAGCGATCCAATCCAGTGAAAGGTACCCTGTAAATGGCAGGGGGTGGGGGTGGAACCAGATGATCTTCAAGGTCCAACTCTGAAAACACCCATCACAGAGGCTTCCAGCGCTTATTGCAACCCAGCCCAGCGGCAGCACACGGAAACTTGCAGCCATCCCGCTTCTCTCTCTCTCCCCTCTCTCCAGGACCAGTCTGCACTGACTGCGCAGAGATGCTCACTTCCGCTGCTTAAAAGAGCTGTTCTACACCAAGGTGGGGACTGGGATTCAGGAGAGAGCATGGTGACAATGTCTTGGGAGATGCAGTGGGTAAGGAGGAAGGGAAGATAAGCTAACAGGACTCCTCCTTCTCCTCACATCTGCTCAGCGAATCCAAAATCATCAATTCTCAAAAAACTCGTCCCAGCAGGTCAATGTCGCTTCTGTTGCTGCATCGGCGACCCGTTCTCCGGGCAGCCCCCTGACCGCCGAGGAATAGCAGATGTTTTTCCTCAGCCTCTGGCTTCCATGAAAAGCAGAGGTGGCGCAGGCACATGGCTGCCTCAGTCCAGCAGTCCTCAAACTGGACCAGGAAAACAACCAGGGCGTTGTCCCCAAAGGTAAGGGCATCACCACACCCTCAATGGCACAGGTGGCCATCGCCCCTGCTGGAGCAAAGCTGGCTGTGTCCCTGCCCTGAAAGCTGAAAGAGAGGAGATTTAGATGAGCTATTAGGAAGAAATGTAGATGGTGAGGCAGCGGCACAGGTTGTGCAGTAGGAATGGTGGCTGCCTCATTCCTGGGGGTGTTCAAGGTCAGGCTGGATGAGGCATTGAGCGATCCAATCCAGTGAAAGGTACCCCTGTCAATGGCAGGGGGTGGGGGTGGAACCAGATGATCTTCAAGGTCCAACTCTGAAAACACCCATCAAAGAGGCTTCCAGCGCTTATTGCAGCCCAGCCCAGCGGCAGCACACGGAAACTTGCAGCCATCCCGCTTCTCTCTCTCCCCTCTCTCCAGGACCGGTCTGCACTGACTGCGCAGAGATGCTCACTTCCGCTGCTTAAAAGAGCTGTTCTACACCAAGGTGGGGACTGGGATTCAGGAGAGAGCATGGTGACAATGTCTTGGGAGATGCACTGGGTAAGGAGGAAGGGAAGATAAGCTAACAGGACTCCTCCTTCTCCTCACATCTGCTCAGCGAATGCAGTGTCCAAAATCATCTATTCTCAAAAAACTCGTCCCAGCAGGTCAATGTCGCTTCTGTTGCTGCATCGGCGACCCCTTCTCCGGGCAGCCCCCTGACTGCCGAGGAATAGCAGATCTATTTCCTCAGCCTCTGGCTTCCATGGAAGGCAGAGGTTACGCAGGCACATGGCTGCCTCAGTCCAGCAGTCCTCAAACTGGACCAGGAAAACAACCAGGGCGTTGTCTCCAAAGGTAAGGGCATCACCCCACCCTCAATGGCACCGGTGGCCATCGCCCCTGCTGGAGCAAAGCTGGCTGTGTCCCTGCCCTGAAAGCTGAAAGAGAGGAGATTTAGATGAGCTATTAGGAAGAAATGTAGATGGTGAGGCAGCGGCACAGGTTGTGCAGTAGGAATGGTGGCTGCCTCATTCCTGGGGGTGTTCAAGGTCAGGCTGGATGAGGCATTGAGCGATCCAATCCAGTGAAAGGTACCCCTGTCAATGGCAGGGGGTGGGGGTGGAACCAGATGATCTTCAAGGTCCAACTCTGAAAACACCCATCAAAGAGGCTCCCAGCGCTTATTGCAGCCCAGCCCAGCGGCAGCACACGGAAACTTGCAGCCATCCCGCTTCTCTCTCTCCCCTCTCTCCAGGACCGGTCTGCACTGACTGCGCAGAGATGCTCACTTCCGCTGCTTAAAAGAGCTGTTCTACACCAAGGTGGGGACTGGGATTCAGGAGAGAGCACATGGAGAAACTCTTGGGAGATGCAGTGGGTAAGGAGGAAGGGAAGATAAGCTAACAGGACTCCTCCTTCTCCTCACATCTGCTCAGCGAATGCAGTGTCCAAAATCATCAATTCTCAAAAAACTCGTCCCAGCAGGTCAATGTCGCTTCTGTTGCTGCATCGGCGACCCCTTCTCCGGGCAGCCCCCTGACTGCCGAGGAATAGCAGATCTATTTCCTCAGCCTCTGGCTTCCATGGAAGGCAGAGGTGGCGCAGGCACATGGCTGCCTCAGTCCAGCAGTCCTCAAACTGGACCAGGAAAACAACCAGGGCGTTGTCCCCAAAGGTAAGGGCATCACCCCACCCTCAATGGCACCGGTGGCCATCGCCCCTGCTGGAGCAAAGCTGGCTGTGTCCCTGCCCTGAAAGCTGAAAGAGAGGAGATTTAGATGAGCTATTAGGAAGAAATGTAGATGGTGAGGCAGCGGCACAGGTTGTGTAGTAGAAATGGTGGCTGCCTCATTCCTGGGGGTATTCAAGGTCAGGCAGGATGAGGCTTTGAGCGATCCAATCCAGTGAAAGGTACCCTGTAAATTGAAGGGGGTGGGGGTGGAACCAGATGATCTTCAAGGTCCAACTCTTAAAACACCCATCACAGAGGCTTCCAGCGCTTATTGCAACCCAGCCCAGCGGCAGCACACGGAAACTTGCAGCCATCCCGCTTCTCTCTCTCTCCCCTCTCTCCAGGACCGGTCTGCACTGACTGCGCAGAGATGCTCACTTCCGCTGCTTAAAAGAGCTGTTCTACACCAAGGTGGGGACTGGGATTCAGGAGAGAGCACAGGGAGAATGTCTTGGGAGATGCAGTGGGTAAGGAGGAAGGGAAGATAAGCTAACAGGACTCCTCCTTCTCCTCACATCTGCTCAGCAAATGCAGTGTCCAAAATCATCTATTCTCAAAAAACTCGTCCCAGCAGGTCAATGTCGCTTCTGTTGCTGCATCGGCGACCCCTTCTCCGGGCAGCCCCCTGACCGCCGAGGAATAGCAGATGTTTTTCCTCAGCCTCTGGCTTCCATGGAAGGCAGAGGTTACGCAGGCACATGGCTGCCTCAGTCCAGCAGTCCTCAAACTGGACCAGGAAAACAACCAGGGCGTTGTCCCCAAAGGTAAGGGCATCACCCCACCCTCAATGGCACCGGTGGCCATCGCCCCTGCTGGAGCAAAGCTGGCTGTGTCCCTGCCCTGAAAGCTGAAAGAGAGGAGATTTAGATGAGCTATTAGGAAGAAATGTAGATGGTGAGGCAGCGGCACGGGTTGTGCAGTAGGAATGGTGGCTGCCTCATTCCTGGGGGTGTTCAAGGTCAGGCTGGATGAGGCATTGAGCGATCCAATCCAGTGAAAGGTACCCCTGTAAATGGCAGGGGGTGGGGGTGGAACCAGATGATCTTCAAGGTCCAACTCTGAAAACACCCATCACAGAGGCTTCCAGCGCTTATTGCAGCCCAGCCCAGCGGCAGCACACGGAAACTTGCAGCCATCCCGCTTCTCTCTCTCTCCCCTCTCTCCAGGACCGGTCTGCACTGACTGCGCAGAGATGCTCACTTCCGCTGCTTAAAAGAGCTGTTCAACGTCCAGCTGTGGGCTCTGGCGTACAGCATGGAAGCTCCCCTGAGAAAGAAGGTATGGCTGCCTCGCTCTGCCCTGGGCATCCCTGTGTGCTTGCTGATCTCCCGTGACTACCCTTGCCCACCAAGCAGCTTTCTGGGTGACTCCAGAAAGGCTCCTCAGACCATCTCTGTTCTTCTCTCTCCGCAGCCCCAGGGCAGGCTTCTGTCTCAGCCACCGGTGCCCTGCAGGAGTCCTCGGAGCTCCCTCCATCACCACACACCACTGCAGGCCCGGCTGCCTCTGCCCCCTCGCCTTCCAAGCTGCAATCTCCTGCCCAGGAAGAGATCAGCCCTCAGGTCTCAGCCCAGCTCCAGCCTGCAGAGAAGGAGGTACTAAGCATGTTGCATGTCCTGCACAACTCCGAGGAGGAGCCTGGATCAGGTGGTGGCCAAGGGGAAGGAGTTGAATGGTTCTCTTTATTCCTTTGCAGAGCAACTCCTTAAAGCCCTTGCAGGCCAAGAACAGAGAGAATTTAGGAAGCCCGAGGGTAGAGAAATGGTGCAGCCGCATAGCCAGCCACGGTTGCAAGGATCCTCGAGTGTCCCTCTGGTTGAAGGCCGAGTACAACGCCTTCCAAGAGGGAGATGCCCCAGGCCAGGTGCGTGCCCAGGAGATGCTCCTTCTCCTCCTCTTCCTCCTTCTCCTCTTCTTGCTCTGGTCTTCATTTCCCATCTCCCCAGATCTGCGACTCCAACGGCGTGAAGTACCCCAACTACTGCACCTTTAAGAGCCACCAGTGCCTCCAGAAGACCATCTATAGTCAGGAGGTGAGAAGCAGCCTGCACTGCCCTTCACTCAGCCTTCTCCTCCGTGGCCGGTCCCTTCACCTATAGCAGCCGCGAGTCCGTGCAGGACTCACTGGCCCACTGCTTTTCCCTCCAGCGGGAAAGGACCTGGGGTGTAGGGAGGGTGGTGACAAAGAGTGACCCAAGCTCAGCTGGTGTGAAATTGCGGGGGTGAAGTTTGCACAGACACCGTAAGAGATGGCAGTGGAGATGGACACAAATATTGGGACAAAGGAGGTGTGGTGAGCCCTTGCACGAGAGCTCTTGCAGGGGAGACTTGTCTGCTGGGTACTTTGTCTTAAAAGTAACAAAAGGCAAAGGCACAACAGCAGGACAGATTTCTCGCCCACGAATCTTAGGAAACACACCGTCTGGCCATTGTCCTCTCCCTTCCACTTGACACCTGCTTCTCCCTTCTTCCCTCTGGTGCCTCATCAGCCCAGCCTCCAGGTGCCACCTCTTGGCAGGGGGGGTGGGGGTCCTCTTGCCCTGGGGGCGGCGTGGGCAGTGGTCTTACTCTTACAAACTCTGGCACTCCTTGCAGGTGTCTCGCCACGGCTGCCAGAGCAATGAGACCTACCGCGTGCTGACTGAGGAGGAAGGAGAGGAGGAGGTGCAGCTGTGGCGCCAAAAGTTCAACAGCCTGTGGATAGCAGGCTGATTGCACGGCAGCAGGAGGAAGCGCAGGGCTCCGGGGCAGCCCCTCTTGCAGCCAGGATTTTGGAGAGCCTTCCTGGGACAATTTGGCGGTCCCGTGCAGGGTGAGCACTCAAAAGGGAGGACTCCAGAGTCGCTGCAAGAGGGTTCATTGTTAAATAAACAACTTATAGAGTTATGTAAATGCTGACTCTCTGGTCTCAGCCGTCCCCGTTGCTTGCCCCTGTCCTGGAGCCCGGCCACAGTCCAGGAAGGCAGAGGAAGAGGACGGTTGGATAGCCCTTATCTTTGACCTAAGGGGGCTGTTGAGGTGCAGCGTTCCGGCATAGTTCTCCTCCTTCCACACAGTGTTCATTCTGGTGCCGAGTGGTCGGCCGAGCCCATCTCCACAATGTTCCCCTTCACGTCCCCTTCACACTGAGGAAGCTACACCTAGAGCGGCACAGCCCAGTTCTACAGAGTATGCAACTATGATGCATTTTCTCACACTCGATGCATTACAAAGCTAGAACAGCACTATTCTACTGATAACAGTCTTGTGAAACTGTACACACAGCTGTGCTATACGGATCGTTTTGGTTTAGGCCTATTGATCAGGCCTTGTTACTTGAGCATTGGTGAAGGCATCAGCTTTGTGAACCGGGATTTAGAGCCACGGGCCCACGCCTACTTATCTTTAAGTCCTTAACCACTCTTGGCTCTATGCTTTTGCAGGTCTGTATAAGTCAATAGTTCTGCTAAGGTTGTGTCTCCCTGTGTTCTATTGAGTCTGACGTATAAAGAGCCCGTTTGCCTCCGAAACCTAATTTTCTCCCTTGTCTCTGATGCTGCCGCTCTATTTCCATCCCTCAGCGACCTCTCATGTCTGAAGCAAGTCCCCACTCAGCGCTAGTGTTCCTCATTTGCTTCAGCTGGTGTCCTCTGAGCATGAGCACTGTAGTGTGGCCTCATCCCATGCTAGCCCATGGGACAGAGGAGAGCCGGGTGCCTTCCAGGTCTCAAATACTGTGCACAAGGAACAAACTGATATGCACACTTTATTTTCCACTGCAGCAGGTTTATTTCTAATGTGCATGGTTTTATTTTGCCCGTGCCTTCCACATCTCCGTCTGGAAGAAGACTTCAGACCACAAAAACTCCACTGATGCTGGCAAGAGGGTGCCAGGTGGGAAGAACACAGGAGCTCTCTGGCAGGGCAGCAAACCCCACATCTCCTCCACTCCTTCTGAGGCTTTATGTCTCCCCCACACCTTGCCCTTCTTCCCTATATCTCTTGCCAGGCTCTCCTCTCCCAGGCTGCCTTGTATTCTGTTGACAGCCTCCCACCACCCTGGTGTGCTCCCCTCAGAGCCAGCCATGCACCTCCACCAAGTGCCGGCACTGTTTACATTTGACAGAACAGCACCAACAAGTCTTGAGGCTGCACCGCTCCACCGCCTCCATCGGTGCAATATGGAAGCCCTTGCCACAGCATAAGAGGTCACAATCATCCATGGCCAGAGAGACCTGCTTGCACTGGCAGCCACGCGTGCCCAAGACCCCGTACCACAAGTCCCAGTGTACAGACATCTGGGCTGGCCAGCAGGTAGACCAGATTGTGAGTTGAGTAGAGCTCTGGAGAAGTAAGAGCTCTGGAGCACCAGGAGGGTGTAGGAACCAACCTCTAGGTCGTGAGGATGTACATACAGGGAACAACTTTCCTTACTATAAAAGAGCATTCCTTTGCTAGCTTGCTTGATTTGTGGGCAAGCAGCTGAACTCTGGTTCTCAGGCTGGTTCTGCTTGTGACTCTGTGGTCACTGGTAGTGCCTGTGCTGCTCCACTCCCTGCATCAAAAAAGAAGAGGAACGTCTGTGAGCTCTGGAAGAAGGGACAGGCGTCTTGGGTGGACTATAGGGAGAAAGTGAAATCATGCAGAGAAAAAATCAGGAGGGCTAAGGCCCAACTATAATTCAGATTGGACAAGTCAGTGAGAGATAACAGCAAATACATTAAAAATAAAAGCAGGACCAGGGAGACCATTCAGTCTCTACTGGATGGAAATGGAACAACAGTGACAGGGGAGGAGGACGAGGCTCAGGTACTTAATGTCTTCTTTGCCTAGTTCTTTAATGGAAAGGAATGTTGTTCCCTCTGTGTACGCATCTAGCAACCAGAGGAGCAGAATGAAGCTCTCATGATCCATGAGGAGGTGGTCAGAGACTTGCTTGCCCAGCTAGACACCCACAAGTCTATGGGGCCAGACGGGACCCAACCAAGAGTATTAAAGGAGCTGACGGATGTGCTTCCCAAACCCCTTTCCTTCATCTTCCAACAGTTCTGGAAGACTGGGGAAGTACCACTGGACTGGAGGCTGGCTGATGTTGTGCCCATCTACAAGAAGGTTGCAAGAAGGATCCAGGGAACTACAGGCCTGTCAGTCTGACCTCAGTGCCAGGGAAAGTCATGGAACAGGTGATGTCGAGTGCTATCATGAAGCACACGCAAGGAACCGGGTTATTAGGCCCAGTCAACATGGGTTAATGAAAAGCAGGTCTTGCCAAAGTAACCTGGTCGCCTTCCATGACAAAGTGACTCGGCTGCTGGATGAGGGAAAGGCTGTGGATGTGGTCTTCCTGGACTTGAGTAAAGCCTTTGACAAAGTTTCTCACAGCATTCTGCAACGGAAACTGTCAGCCTCTGGCCTGGACAGGCGCACACTGTCCTGGGTGGAAAACTGGTTGGATGGCCGGGCCCAGAGAGTGGTGGTAAATGGTGTTAAGTCCAGCTGGAGGCCAGTGACAAGTGGGGTTCCCCAGGGCTCAGTGCTGGGTCCAGCCCTGTTCAATGTCTTTATCAAGGACCTGGATGAAGGCATCGAGTGCACCCTTAGCAAGTTTGTGGATGACGCTAAACGGTGGAAGTGTCAGTCTGCTGGAGGGTAGGGAGGCTTTGCAAAGGGATCTGAACAGGCTGGACCACTGGGCTGAGACTAATGGCGTGAGGTTTAACATGGCCAAATGCTGGGTCCTGCACTTGGGGCACAACAACCCTGTGCCGGGCTACAGACTGGGAGAAGCCTGTCTAGAAAACTGCCAGGAGGAGAGGGACCTGGGGGTGTTGGTTGACAACCGACTGAACATGAGCCAGCAGTGTGCCCAGGTGGCCAAGAAGGCCAACGGCATCCTGGCTTGTATCAGAAACGGCATGACCAGCAGGTCCAGGGAGGTTATTCTCCTTCTGTACTCGGCGCTGGTGAGACCACTCCTTGAATACTGTGTTCAGTTCTTGGCCCCTTGCTACATGAGGGATGTTGAGGTTCTGGAGCGAGTCCAGAGAAGAGCAATGAAACTGGTGAAGGGGCTGGAGAACAAGTCTTAGAAGGAGTGGCTTGTAGAGCTGGGGTTGTTTAGCCTGGAGAAGAGGAGGCTGAGAGGAGACCTCATTGCTCTCTACAACTACCTGAAAGGAGGTTGTAGGGAGGAGGGTGCTGGCCTCTTCTCCCAAGTGACAGGCGACAGGACAAGGGGGAATGTCCTCAAGCTCTGCCAGGGGAGGTTCAGGCTCGAAGGAATGGTTAGACTCGATGATCCTGTGGGTCTTTTCCAACCTAGTGATTCTGTTATTCTGCATAAAAGGTAGAGGCGGAACCAAGTGTTACGGGATTGGAAGTTGATAGTTTTGGGTGTTCATCTTGATCCTCTGGTGTTTTCTGTCATCTGATTAAGGAAGGAATAATGGCAAAGCATTGGAATAGCCTGCCCAGGAGGTGTTCAAAGAGTTTGTAGATGTGGCTTTTCATGACATGATTTAGAACGATCGTGGTGTTGGGCTGATGGTTGGACTCCATTGACTTAAAGGTCTTTTCCAACCTCAATGATTTAATGATTCTGTGAGCCTAAACCTGTATCAGGGGAGGAAGAGTTTGTGAGCCATGGTCTCGGCGTTTCAAGATTTTTTCAGACATTGCTGCTATTGATGGTGTTTGTGGTAGAACATGCAGAGAGGAAAAAAATCTGAGAAATAGCTGAAGTATTTAAGGTAACGGCAAGAATAACTTGGAAGAGGAGCTTTTATGCTGAAGGGTGGTCCCTCACAAACCAGACAGGTTCTTCATGAGGTCAGAATTGACACAGCAATCCAGTAGTGACATGGAAAATGCATATTTTCCTCGTAACGGCAGTGGAATATTTTTCTTCTGAAATACATTCACTTCTCACCCTTTCCACCTGTTTCATCTTGACACCAGAAAGAAAATATAGTGCTGTCCTTTTTTTATTGATGCTTTCTGATTTCAAAATTTGTCCATGTGTGAGTGAGCATGTGTATCACTGACATCTACTGACCAAGTTAAAAACCACAGCTTTATCAGACGGGAACTATGTTTCTCTCTGTATTTTAATGGTAAAAGCAAGATTTGACAGGAAAATTTGGAGCTTCCTCTTGTCCCGTGACCCTGAATGCAGATCTGTTGTGTGGTGTTGGAGCATTTCTCTCAAGAAAGCAAACCAGAAACTCCACTGCCAGCATCACTCAGTCTTTGCTGTCTCGTTCATCGTGTTTATCCCAGTACATCTGTGCTTTCTTTTCCAGGCCTTTCAGGCTACAAGTCACTGTAGATAACCTATGCTAACAGCAAGGGTGCAAGTTCATGCCAGGGACACAATGGAAATCCAGACTGCAAATCTGGAGCAGGTGTGACCTAGGAGAGAAAATTCAGTCCCAAGTCTTGCATTGCAAAACTTGCATGAGCAAAATTTGCAGGAGCTGATACCAGCAGGCTAGGTATCTAATCCATTTTTAGCCTCATACATGTCTTGTTCTTGTGTCTTGGTAAATAAATAGATTTTGGGCAAGTTGGATGTGGAGGTAGCAAAACTGTCTCCCAAGTTCTATAAAGACCTGCGAAGTATTGAAATATTTCCAAGAGCATTAGAAATAAAAGTCCATTAAGCCTTCTCTGACTGATGGGTGAACTAAACATTTGAGAATAAGAGTTAAGAAAACATATAGTAAAACAATGGACCTCTAACATGTCTATCTGCTAATGAGCCTCACCTGTTCAAAACCACAAACATTTACATTTTCTCTTTTAAAGCCTCTCTGGAAGTTGTGAAGGTTCCTACAAGTGTCTAATACCTTGTTTAATTACCTGCTGACCGGCTAATTACAAAAAATATATTAGGCACCTGGAGTAATGTCATTTTTAAAAAATCTGCTGCCTGTCACTTCATTGCATTATAAAGAAACATGAAAACCAAGCACACAACCTACCCATCTATAATTTTGAATAGCTTGAACTCCCTGATTCCTCTTTCCGTTAAGAGTCTGCCAAACCTCTCTTTATTCATAATGCCTGCTATTCAGTTATTACTTCTATTTCCTACAAGGCAAGTTCTGGAGTAATGAATAGATACATAGACAGACAGACAGATAGATAGTAAATAATAAATAAATTCTAGTCCTTGTCAAAACCAATGGACAGGTATGCTTATGCCAGACTCGGCCAAAGCACTTTTCAAAGCACAAGCACTGCAAACAATAAGGACTTGTACCTAGGTGCACAGCACAGAAAGGCAAAGCCCTGTTTGCTGTGAGTGCTCTCTGTTGCAGGGGCACAGGGCTGCTCTGCTGCTTGTGCTGCTGGCACTGGAGGCAGGTATCAGTCAGTCTGAAGGGAGCATGCACACAAATAAAGACCTTGGGCCCTGAGTTCCCTAGAATTGAGTAAGGGACACACCCCGGTAACTCCCATGATGCTCTGTTGCAGAGACATTTCATAAAGAAGAAGGACTTGATGTTATAAACGTCGTTGACATTGAGCAACCCTGACAAGACCTTGAAAGAGGGAGCTAGCTCGATGGAAAGAAGTAACGGAGAGAAAAACAAAGAAGAAAAATGTCAACATGGTTAATTTTAGTGTAACTAGCTCAAAAGCATGCATGGTTGTTTAGCCAATAATATGTTAGTAGTAGGCCTGTGAACAAGCACTTTTGGCCAATAATAAACTGTAGATAAGTACGTGAACAGCTTATGCATAACCATATGTGTAACCTGAAAAGGTACATAAAAAGAAAACTAACACAATAAAGGGTCTTCGATCCATCAGATTGAAGTCCATGTCTCAATCCCCTCAGCACTCTGTCTTTGACTCCTTTTATTATTTAGAGGTAAGATCATCTGTACCCGGTCAGCACATTCATCTCATGCTCTATGCCAGCAGTCGGCCCCTGGTGTGCATCTCCTGTCCTGCAGCTGTAGGGTCCTGATCCTAGTCAGTTTGACCTCAGTTTCAGGTCTTCATCTCTGAATTTTTATTTACTCGTATGTATGTATACACAGGTTATATTTAAATTATATAATTACATTTTTCACTTGCTATAAAATTATTAATCTAATATTGACTATTATAAAGAAATTAGGGCATGAACAGGTTCATGGAACAGGAGAGGTGAGAGTGCTTCCCCTGGGATTCCTGATACCAAATGTCCAGCCACGAGGGTGGCCTCCTCTGCTGTGGCTTATGCTGGGAGAAGATGCAAGGATGCAGGGGCAGCCACATCCCTTGGATCCCTTTGCTCTAGGAGCTGCTGTGGCAGACGTGATTGATCAGAGGCTGCTGGGAGGCAAGGTCCAAACAGATCATTGCTGAGGACAGGGCATCACTGGGAACAGCATAGCATCTCCTGCTGACTTTCCCAGGTCTCTGGGGAGGTTGAGACCATACGGAGAGGTCAGAATAAACGGACAGTCGAAACCAGAGGCTAGGTAGGCTGTCTATCTGAACTCTGGCCTGTCTAATTAATGCACCCAAATTTTACGACTTTGTGACAGTAGTCACATAGGACATCAAATGTCATTCTTTTAAGTCCTGATACCAGATCACTCCAGTGCACAGGACACCATAGCCCCTCACTTTTTGGCTTCAGGTGTGGGAGCTTGCACAGTGGATCTCCTGCTAGGTCTAGATCTGCTTCAGTCAATGACCGGGACCTGCTCTTCCACAAGCTGGTGGGTTTTGTGCTGCTAAAAGCTGACTATGATGTTATGACCACTGACAGTGCTTACTGAATAGTTTTTGTCATTTATTACACCTTGCTCTCAAAATTCCCAGTAATGCTCAGAGAACTGTATTCAGGCTTCACCTACCCGTACTTGTGGCTTTGTCTTTGAAGCTGCACAAGCTGAAGATTCTGCTGGAAAACTGAAAAAGAAACATTTCCTACAAACCTATGCTTTGGCTGCATTCTGCCTGCTCATTAATCCTGACTTGTTTTCCAGAGTCTCACTGCATTCCAGCCTGGTGGATAGGCTATGATTTACCTGCTCTCACAGAAGCTACTGGGAGTGCTGGAAGGATGCTGATAGTAAGTAGATGTCAGGACAGTTTCTAGGAGAGTCAGGACTGTGGACGTCTTCTTCCATATGGAGAAACTTATTTCTATTTGCTGGCGTTTGCAAATGAGTTGGCTCTTAGTCTTGGAGACTCCATTCTTTTTCATGAAGGCTGTTCCGGCTACTGAAAACTACCATGAAAGGATGGACATGAAAGTATGTGGTAACGACTGTGGAAGTTGATACATCAGCAGCTGACTTCTCATCAGCTTCAATCTTAAGTTCTCTTTGTGAAAGCATGCACTTTTACTTTCCCTTTTCGGACTACTGCCCCTTCCATATCTATGCAGTTAAAAGGTATTTAAGTTGTTAGGCTAATCCTACATCTTTCTCTACTAAAAACTACTTCAAGACTGACTCATTACATTTCACCCCAGTTTATAGTCTACTTTATTAACATTTAGCGTTTATTTTACTAGCATTGTAAATCAGGCAGGCAAAACTGAACATCTCATTCAAGAATAAGCACAATGGGGCTTTTTAAGCCTCTAGAACCTTCATAGCTCACAGCTTGCTGAATTGCTACATGGTGCTGCAAAACTTTCCAAAAATCAGCAGGCCAGCCCAAAAAGTCCTAGATTAATCATTTTACATCCCCTTTTGTGCAAAGTGAAGCACTGGATACGGATGAATGTGCCAAATGCCAAAGCAAGACACCTTGACAAATCACTGAGAACCCTTTCCTCCTTGATGACTGTAGCTGCAAGTCCATCAGCTCCGAATATTTCCCCTGCATCCAAACACACTTATCCCACCACTTCCAAGAAATGGAGGTAGAAGTGTTTTGAGCTAAGGCTGGAAGAGATTCAAGCCCAAGACTGGGCAAAGGTTTCCAGCAAGTAAAGATAGTAATTAATGAGGGAGTTGTGGTTAGAGGTGTAGCACTCATGTCCCCACCTAAACTTGGGGTGCCACAAATGAGTTTTAGGTCAAAGATATTTTAAAAAGGGATTATCTTACAAAGCTCCTTTTCACTGACCCAGTTAAAAAAACTCAACACCGTCTAATAATTCCCTCTTCTACCTATATGCATTATACTTTGATTCTGTTTTTCATACATACATTTGGAGAATGGTTGTTCTTTCTGAAAAGACTGGCATTCACAGATGACTATACCTACATAAAGCAGGGGAACCAAGTATTTCTTATTATTTCTTACTTGTTTTATTTTTATTCATAGCTTCCATGGGCAAAGACAGTAAGTCATAGAGGGGAAATGTTCCTGGTAACACCAGCCATCTGCCATGAATATCAAGCAATAGAAGTGGATATTTTATTATGATAAATTGATATTTGCTTTTAGGAATTGTTTCACATCTTTTCTCTATGTCTACTTTGGCTGCCTGTGTTTCAGGTAACTACGTCGGTTAATTAAATAAAGCATACAAACCCCAGAGAGAGAGTTCTGAACATGCACTTAACCCAGAAATTGTTGTTGAAGTCCTGATGCCTGAAAACTTTTCTTTTTTTGTTCCCCAGGTAATTTAATGAAAGAGAGTAGCATACACTGCAAGCCTAGTATGCAAAGTGGTGCTCAACGGAATATTTCTTATATTAGTATTAAAATATACCAGAGGCATTCCATGAAATGCAGGGGATTACTAACAATTCATTTGCACTGCTTTCGTGTTGAATACTTCCAAACTCGGAATACGTAAATCAAGAGGAAAGAAAAAGTTGATGTAAACTTGCTATGTAAGCACAATATTATTTTCTTATTTCATCTTTGCCTTTCACACATGACGTTCTCCTCCCGAAGTTCCTCCACAGCTCGACTACCCCTCCCAGGAAGCATGTGTGCATATGGATAGGCACCATGGGAAGAATTGGCAACTGAGGAAAAACATGATTTAATCTGATCCGATTTAATTTTATCTCAATTTGAAAAGCAATTTTCCCGAAGGCTTTCTCTGAAGGTAGTCATTGCCAAACATTTCAGAAACACACACACAAAAAAAGACTTTGAAGACACATGCCAATAGAAGAAGCTTCTTACTGATCTGAAGCTGTTAGAAAATGACCCATTCTTATCATCTTCCACCCTTTTGGAATCCTCAACATAAGAAGGATGCGCAGCTGTTGGAACAGGTCCAGAGGAGGGCTACCAATATGATCAGAGGGCTGAAGCACCTCCCATATGAGGACAGGCTGAGAGAGTTGGGGTTGTTCAGCCTGGAGAAGAGAAGGCTCCGAGGAGACCTTATAGCGACCTTCCAGTACCTGAAAGGGGCTGCAGAAAAGCTGGGGAGGGACTGTTTACAAGAGCTTGTAGTGACAGGACAAGGGGCAATGATTATAAACTGGAGAAGGGCAGATTTAGGTTAGACATAAGGGAGAATTTCTTCACTATGAGAGCGGTGAGGCACTGGCACAGGTTGCCCAGGGAAGTTGTGGCTGCCCCATCCCTGGAGATGTTCAAAGCCAGGCTGGATGGAGGCTGGAACAGCCTGGTCTAGTGAGAGGTCTCCCTGCCCATGGCAGGGAGGTTGGAACTGGGTGATCTTTAAGGTCCCTTCCAACCCAAACTATCCTATGATTCTATGATTCTGTGATCTGTTATAGCGTAAAAGTAGATATCAATCAATTATGCCAAGTCCTTTTCAACCCCTTCTTGCATCCTGACCCTATTTAAACATTGTAGCATCAAAAAATAGCACCCCGCAGTCTGGCTGTGGCAAACCCTACAGTCGCCCTTTCTGTGCGTTGTCATTTATTTACCTGTTCCTTCATTTGTGCGCATAACTTGGAAACACCTTGGAAGTGCTTTCTTTAGAAGAAAGAAACTAAATCTGTTAAACTGTGAGGGGATTAAGGGAGATGTCAGTACATGTGCGACACTCATGCTGCAAACTCTCCGAGAGCTGTGCTGTCAGACAGTGTTTGAGCCTACTCTCCTATTTTTCAAGAGCTAGCCTCTCTAAAACCTCCCATCTTCCTTTCTAACTATAGTACAGACCAATAAGGTGAAGCACTCATGAGTCAAACTTTTATAGCCTTGACTCTTGTTCTAACCACTTGGTTTGTGGGATTCTTTCCTTTTTAAAGTGATTTCTTCTCATGACACCTAAAACCACAACCTTGCAGAACTGCAGGCAGCTGAGTCATCCTAGAGGATGTGTAGGCTTGGTATAAAAAGAGGTTTTGTTTTTAAGGAAAATAAGGATAGCCGATGTTTTCAGTAGGTCTGTGGAAAAAAAACTAGCATGCGAGCTAGGAAGGTGCTGTAATTTGGAGTATAGCAACTCGACAGGACTTTTTATTTTAGTCTTATTGGTAGTGTGATCAGCTCCTGGTGTTCAAAATCATTAAGCTGTCAGATGTTCTTGAAATAGTGCAGTTTTGTTAAGCCTGTTTTCTGTTGTCTCCCTTTCTTTGACTCTTGATAAGATTTATCTGGACATTTGCTGGTTTTGTTTCCTTTCCCTTGTAGAGGGACGGAGTAACTCTGAGGCTAGAAATTGCCACTTGAAAATGAAAACTGAGGTTGTCTTGTGTATTTGGGTGATTGAAAAGAAAGGGAAAAAAAGGGGAGTTCTACAAAAGTCCTTATCGCCCTGTATGGATTGGCAATGGAGTCTTCACAGAATCACAGAACAACCAGGTTGGAAGGGACCCATCGGATCTTCTAGTCCAACCATTCCTATCTAACACTAAACCAAGTCCCTCAAGACCTCATCCACCCGTGTCTTAAACACCTCCAGGGAAGGTGACTCAACCACCTCCCTGGGCAGCCTGTTCCAATGCCCAATGACCCTCTGCGTGAAAAAACTCCTCCTAATCTCCAGCCTAAACCTACCCTGGCGGAGCTTGAGGCCATTCCCTCTCGTCCTGTCCCCTGTCACTTGGGAGAAGAGCCCAGCTCCCTCCTCTCCACAACCACCTTTCAGGTACTTGCAGAGAGTAATGAGGTCTCCTCTCAGCCTCCTCTTCTCCAGGATAAACAACCCCAGCTCTCTCAGCCGCTCCTCACAGGGTCTGTTCTCCAGCCCCTTCACCAGCCTCGTTGCTCTTCTCTGGACTTGCTCCAGAGCCTCAACGTCCTTCTTGTGGTGAGGGGCCCAGAACTGGACACAATGTTCAAGGAGCGGCCTCACCAGTGCTGAATACAGAGGGAGAATCACCTCCCTGGACCTGCTGGTCACACCGTTTCTGATCCAAGCCAGGATGCCGTTGGCCTTCTTGGCCACCTGGGCACACTGCTGGCTCATGTTCAGTCGGCTGTCGACCAACACCCCCAGGTCCCTCTCCTCCTGGCAGTTTTCCAGCCAGGCTTCTCCCAGTCTGTAGCTCTGCACAGGGTTGTTGTGCCCCAAGTGCAGGACCTGGCATTTGGCCGTGTTAAACCTCATGCCGTTGGACACTGCCCAGCGGTCCAGCCTGTCCAGGTCCCTTTGCAAAGCCTCCCTACCCTCCAGCAGATCGACACTTGCACACAGCTTTGTGTCATCTGCAAACTTGCTAAGGGTACCCTCAATGCCCTCATCCAGGTCATTGATGAAGACATTGAACAGGACCGGACCTAGCACTGAGCCCTGGGGGACACCACTTGTCACTGGCCTCCAGCTGGACTTAACACCATTTACCACCACTCTCTGGGCCCGGCCATTCAGCCAGTTTTCTACCCAGGAGAGTGTGTGTCTGTCCAGGCCAGAGGCTGACAGTTTCCGCAGCAGAATGCTGTGAGAAACTTTGTCAAAGGCTTTACTCAAGTCCAGAAAGACCACATCCACAGCCTTTCCTTCATCCAGCAGCCGAGTGACTTTGTCATAGAAGGCGATCAGGTTGGTTTGGCAGGACCTGCCTCTGGTAAAACCATGTTGACTGGGCCTGATCACCCGGTTCTCTTGTAAGTGCTTCATGATAGCACTCAAGATCACCTGTTCCATGACTTTCCCTGGCACTGAGGTCAGACTGACTGGCCTGTAGTTCCCCGGATCCTCCCTGCTACCCTTCTTGTAAATGGGAACTACATCAGCCAGTCTCCAGTCCAGAGGTACCTCCCCAGTCTTCCAGGACTGCTGGAAGATGATGGAAAGGGGTTTGGCCAATACATCCGCCAGCTCCCTCAAAACCCTAGGATGTATCCCGTCTGGCCCCATGGACTTGTGGGTGTCCAGCTGGCCAAGCAGGGCTCTGACCACCTCCTCTTGGACTATGGGAGCCTCATATTGCTCCTCTGTTTCCCGGGTATCTACACAGAGGGAACAGCTTTCTTTACAATTAAAGACTGAGGCAAAGAAGGCATTAAGTACCTCAGCCTTCTCCTCGTCCCCTGTCACTGCTGTTCCCTCTGAGTCCAAAAGGGACTGTATGGTCTCCCTTGTCCTCCTTTTACTGTTAATATACTTATAAAAAGATTTTTTATTGTCTTTTGCAGACTTAGCTAATCTGATCTCTAGCTCGGCCTTAGCCCCTCTGATTTTTTCCCTACATAGCCTCGCTTCCCTCCTGAAGTCCCTCCAAGAGGCCTGTCCCCCCTTCCAGAGCCTATAAATATTCCTTTTTTTTCTAATTTGAATCAAGATTTCCCTACTTAACCAAGCTGGTTTTTTCCCCTGCTGGCCTTTTTTCCAGAACACGGGGATGGCTGCCAGGATCTCCTTTTTGAGGAACTCCCAGCCCTCATGGGCTCCCTTGCCCTCAAGTGCTGTCTCCCAGGAGACTTTGCCAACCAGCCTTCTAAACAGTTCAAAGTCTGCCCTCTGAAAATTTAGTGCAACCGTCCTGCTTAGTACCCTCTTCGCTTCACCTAGGACAGAAAACCCTATCATCTCATGATCACTAAGACCTAGGCGACCCCCTACTCTCACATCCCCCACAAGCCCCTCTCTGTTGACAAACAGCAAGTCCAGGAGGGCACCTTCCCTCGTAGGTTCGTTGACCAGCTGTGCAAGGAAGTTATCTTCCACGCACTCCAGGAACCTCCTAGACTGCTTCCTTTCTGCTGTGTTGTACTTCCAGCAGATATCAGGGAGATTGAAGTCTCCCACAAGGACAAGAGGCACTGACTTGGAGATTGACCCCAGCTGTTTAAAGAAGAGCTCATCAGCTGCTTCTCCTTGGCTGGGTGGCCTGTAACAGACTCCCAGCACAAAGTCTCCCTTCTTATGGGCTCCCTTGATCTTAACCCACAGGCACTCAATCTCCTCATCGCCACAGTCCATCTCAGAGGTGTCCAAGTCCTCCCTTACAAAGAGGGCTACTCCACCCCCTCTCCTACCCTTTCTATCCCTCCTGAAGAGTTTATACCCCACCATACCCGAACTCCAGTTATAAGAGTCATCCCACCACGTTTCCGTGATGGCAACGACATCAAAGGCACCTTGCCCTACAACGGCTTCCAGCTCTTCCATCTTGTTCCCCATGCTGCGTGCATTGGTGTAAATGCACTTCAGCTGAGTAGCAGAGCCTTCAGCCCTCCTAAAGGGGACTACTCCTCCTGGAGTAGTTGATGCCAGAATGTCTATATCTACCTTGTTGAGCGAGTCTGCATTCTCCCCCACTACCTGTATGGTGACGCGCTGGTGGTCCTCACCAGCACACCCCCTCCTAAACTTCAGTGGCCTACATCCAGGCACGCGGTTGTCTAGCCTGGACTGGATCCCCTCCCCCTTCACACCTAGTTTAAAGTTCTATTTATGAGCTTAGCTAGGTTTTTAGCAAGGGCCTTAGCCCCACTAGGAGACCCACGTGTCCCAACCTTTGCACCCATGTCAGGGGGTGTACGAACCACTCCGTGGTCAAAGAACCCAAAGCCCTTTTCCTCGCACCAGGTTCGGAGCCAGGCATTAATTGAGTCCTGCTTAGTGTCCTGTGGGTCTGCTCCATGTATCCTGGGGATGGAGCAGAACACCACCTGTGCCCCTGAGCCCTCCATCATCTTCCCAAGGGCCCTGAAGTCTTTTTTGAT
The DNA here is from genome assembly GCA_033558105.1 of Coccyzus lansbergi. Taxonomy (NCBI): domain Eukaryota; kingdom Metazoa; phylum Chordata; class Aves; order Cuculiformes; family Coccyzidae; genus Coccyzus; species Coccyzus lansbergi. Next base: position 26,611 of record JAUMJK010001889.1, on the reverse strand, counting down.
GTCCTTAGCCTTTCTGTTGGCTAGGCCATCATTACCAGTCTGGACTACTACCAGAGGGTAGTAGTCCGTCTCACGGACCAGGGAGGGGAGTTTCCCAGCTACTTCCAGCCCTGATGCCCCTGGCAGGCAGCAGACCTCCCTGTGGAGCGGGTCAGGTCTGCAAATGGGTCCCTCGGCTCCTTTGAGGAGGGAGTCCCCTACAACAATCACCCTCCTCTTCTTCTTTGTGGAGGAGGTTGTGATTTTTTTCTTAGCAGAGGTTGTTGTGATTTTCTTCTGAGGACTGTGTAGCCTAGGAAAGGATACTAGGCTATGATGACCACCATCCTCAGGACTAGTTTCCTCCTGGAGCACCCGGTACTTGTTCGCCAGGGGGATCTCAGGTGTCGCTGACTGCTTATGGGGAGCAGGCTTCCTTCCCCTGGAAGGAACCTGCTGCCATTCCCCATCCCTGTTAGTCCCAAGCCTGCAGCGTGCAGGTGGGTGCTTATCATTGACACCAGGTGCAACAGGTTGCCGAGGGAGTGAGAGGGCCCTGCTGCACACGTCTATCTCCCTGTCACATTCCCTGACAGTCCTGAGCCTCCTTACCTCTTCCCTTAACTCCTCCACCATGCGAAGGAGTTCCTCCACTCGGAGGCAGCCTTCGCAAGTGGAGCCCATGAGAGGAGCAGAGGCACGAGCCGGTTTGAGAGGGGGGCACTGCCTACAGCTCAGGGTCTGGGCAGCCGCATGTACCCTCCCTGGCTGCGTCTGGGTAGCAGCATCCCTCCTGCCGGCCGCAGCACTCGGAGCAGATTTAACCCTCTGCCGTGTAGCCACCATGGTCGTTGCTGCCCACTCTGTGCACTTAGAGTCCTTCCTGCGCCCTGCCTTCTCGCCCTGCCCGCTCGAACTGCCACTCAAACTGCCAAGTCTTGAATCCCCTGTTTTCTTCCTTCTCTGTTGTTTTATAACTCCAGGACAGTAACCTGGCTCTTCTGTCAGTCATATATTTGAACTAAACCCATGCAGGTGTTGCAGTTGGGTGGGGAGCACATAAGACTTACTACTGGCTTATTGATGGCTGTTTAAAATATAGGATCGAATTACTGATGCACTTCCCCCTCGGTATATTACATGGTCACTTTGTAGTGAGTTGAAGTGTTTAGAGGACATTTTCTTGTTATTGTTTCTGAATAGCTCTTATGCAACTGAGGGTGCAAAACAGAGGGCAAAACAGGAAAGTAAACAAAAGTAGAACTAGAAACCATTTCTGGAAACCGCCTATTCTGCTACTACGTAATTTCTGCCCCTCTTATTTTCTTCAGATAATCCATATCAATTTTATACTGCTAAACGAAAGATCCATAAGGGATTAAGATCTTTGCTGTAAGTAAACACATTAAAATGAAAGTCACCCCTGTTTTTTTCCCCCCAGACCCTTTGACTCCTGCAGTGCTTTACCTTTATGATTAATGTTGCTGTTGTCTGATGCAGCTAACTGCAGCAGAAATTAATCCAAAGCTTTTGTCCTTAACTCTGTTTGGAACCTAACTAACTTCGTAAGCATTTCTATACTGATCATACCATACCAATAGTACATATACTTCAGCATTTTTTTGTACCTTTTGCCCTTTGCTATTTATGCTGTGCAATAAGCCATGTGGGTAATGAACTTTGCTTTCTTTCTGCACGTGGGTGACTGGATTGCTATAAAGCATGTGAGCTTCTCAGGCCCCAACATCTAAATTTGCTTTGAATGTCCCGGTCCGTTTGTGATTATGGTATTCTGACCAAGCAGAGCCATGCCCCATGTTCACAGGAACCATTACCTGATTGTGTGAAGGACTGAGGGACCGTGAAAAGGCCAACAGAAAGCAGTTTAAAAATATTCTGTTTTCTTCTGTGGTTTTTTGTTTCCCTGCTCCTCTGCCACTCCTCCCCACCCCCCCACCCCAAAAAAACCCAAACACCAAAATCATAGAATGGAATCATAGAATGCTTTGGGCTGGAAGAGACATTAGAGATCATCCAGTGCCAACCCCCTGCCATAAGCACAGACACCTCCCAGTGGATCAGGTTGCTCAAAGCCTCATCCAAACTGGTCTTGAACACCTCCAGGGATCTATATCCACAGCTTCTCTAGGCAACCCATTCCATTGCCTCACTACCCTCACAGTAAAAAATTTCTTCTTAATATCTCATCTGAAGATCTCCTTTTTCAGCTTAAAAGCATTACCCTTCACCCTATCACTACGCTCCCTGTTAAAGAGCCCCCCCTTTGAGCAGACAAAAAACAAATCTGCAGTTTTCTCTTTTTTTAGTAGGTAAATATCTTGTGATCTGAGAGATGAGTAGGTTGCGACAGTGTGAACAATGGCTTACCAAATCCTTATCTGAATATTGTATTGCAAAGCCTTATGTCATCTTCCAAAATTACCTCCTTTGAAGTCAGAGCAGCAGTGATTTTCACCTGATGGCTGTGTCTGGGTTACATTTTTCTTGTGTTTGCTACAAAGGAGATAAGGCTGCAAACAGCTGGACTTGTGCTTATCCAATATAACTGTCCACGCTCTAGAATACAGTGGGACATCTCCAGGCACTGCAGTTGTAAGCTGTAAGCCTCTAGGTTACTATGTGAGGCCAAATTTGTCCAAACTGTTCTTGGGAATACTGCTTTAGTTATTTTTGCTGAACCCTTCTTGCAGTGGTATAGGAGGAAGAGTATGGCTGCTAGGATATGGAAATGCTGATGCTGACGGGACAGAAGCCTTCAACTGGATCACAGGTGAGGCTGCCCTCCCTGGGGGAGCGAGTTGTCCTTCTCCATTCAGGCTCACAAAACCTGCTCTGAATAAGACTGTCATAGGCACTAACCTAGCCATGTAACAACAACAAAATAACTAACCCTCCTGGAGTCCAGTTAGTTCAGTTCTATTGGATCTGTCAGATCTACATCAGATCTTACTGCAAATATCATGAGATGAAGGTTGTCCGGGTTTTGTTTCTATATAATTCTCCATGTAACTGAGGAAATAACCTTGTGTTCACTGACTTCACTGTTCCCACCACTTTCCAGGCAAATTTTCAGCCTATTACCACTCTCATCTGAGCCCTTACTTATTTATTACTGTCACATGAAATCTTAGAAAATGTCCTGTAAAATAATGTAAGTTATATCTCTCTTATTCTCTTTTGACAGTCAGTCTAAAAGTTTGAGAGAGATGTCTTTTTCCTTTTCTTTCTTTGGTGGAAATTGCCCTGGCTCTGTTGCTAAAGAAAGAATTTGTAACAGATGTCAACACCCACATGGAGTTACCAGAACATCACAATCAGGCACAGTCCAGAAGCTTGGAAGAAGCTGGAGGCTTAGTAAGGGCTTTAAGCTCATTTTTTTTAGCAAATAGTTGACTTGAGGTAGAACAAGGTGAGACCTTCAGTTCTTGCGGAAACAGTTGCTCATTTGACGTACCTCCACTTTGGGGCACCATAGATGTGGTGAGCTGCCCCGGTCCAAACAAATCCAGCAGAGCAGCGATAACCAGACTTACCCACTCCGGAATGGATAGATAATTAATTTTTTCCTGTTCATGTTACTGCTTATCTGGCAATAGGTAATATGAAGTGCCTCAGGAGGTCCTGTGAGGCACAAGTAATCTCTGTTTGTAAAGCACTCCAAGGCACTTCACTGAAAGCTCGTAGAAAGTGTCACCCTTGGCTACCAGCAAAGCCTGCATCTACACAACAGCCTGGCTGCTGAAGCAATACTTTCTGTATAATGACACGCCAGTAGTCACTTATTATGTCTCAGAGTGGCTTGGTCTATGAGGCACATGCCCTCTTTGGAGTGGCAATCTGACTTCTATTTGCACAGGGAAGTTTTCCCACTCATAGCAGGCTGTATATAGTAGGAAATGCCCAATGAAAGCATAATCTTCCACCCTGAAAATGTCACAAGTGGCCGTTACGATGGCTCACCTGGCCTTAAGTTCATCTTAAATTTATCTCCATTGTTACTTCCACATATGACCAGAGCACTTATAAGCCCCCATGTAGATTGGGATCCTGTTGCAAGAGGAACCAGAACAAAGGCAATCATGGCCCCAGGCAACTTGTTATTTTGGACAAGAGGCATCAGATGGATGCAAGTCAAAGGGAAGATAGAAGGAAATAAGGAGACCGCATCAGACAATACAAGTTAAGTCATCCTGTTGCCTTAACCTTTCTGCAAACTTTTGCTTCCATCTCTACAAGAAAGTTCTACTGTGGTCAGACACAACAAGGGAATGGGAAGTGTGGAGTTATATGTTTCTCTCAATGTGTCCTCAGTGAATTGGGCATCTTGCATTGGAGGTAGCGGGTATGCTGTTCAGGGTGAATGAAACTATAAGCAGCTAGACAGCCTTTGACTAACAGAGGGGAAACAGTAGAAAAGACATAGGAGTCAGCAAAAATATTAGGCAGATACTTGCACAATGACCCTGGGAAACTCTTAAACTAAGTTCAAGACAATGAGGGGGAAAAAAAATGGTGTCTTTCTCCCCAGTTTCCCCCCACACCCAGGCAAACAGTCCTCTGTTATATGGTGTTTATAAATGCACTGAACTGTATTAATGAAATATTTGACTCTGTCATCTGTTTTTTTTCCCCCTCAAAAGGAGACAGCATGCAGTTGCTGAATACTGACTGCCTGCTTGAGCTGCAGAACAGGATACGCTCAGGTAGAGGCAAGGTGCATGGGGGTTGCCCTTCAACACAAGACAGGTAGAGCTGATGTCATTAACCTTTCCTTAGATGTCTGGCACTTTCTAGGAGGATTAAAAAAACCAAACAAACAAGCCACAATTTTTCTGCTTTCTCACCCTTGGTCTGAACTAGGGAATTTTTCAAAAGGGAGGACTCCAGAGTCGCTGCAAGAGGGTTCATTGTTAAATAAACAACTTGTAGAGTTATGTAAATGCTGACTCTCTGGTCTCAGCCGTCCCCCTTGCTTGCCCCTGTCCTGGAGCCCGGCCACAGTCCAGGAAGGCAGAGGAAGAGGACGGTTGGATAGCCCTTATCTTTGACCTAAGGGGGCTGTTGAGGTGCAGCGTTCCGGCATAGTTCTCCTCCTTCCACACAGTGTTCATTCTGGTGCCGAGTGGTCGGCCGAGCCCATCTCCACAATGTTCCCCTTCACGTCCCCTGCACACTGAGAAAGCTACACCTAGAGCGGCACAGCCCAATTCTACGGAGAATGCGATGCGTGTGATGTATTTTCTCACACTCGATGCATTACGGAAAATAGCACAGTGTTATTCTTCCGATATCAGTCATGTGAAACTGTTTTGGTTTGATTTGGGTTTGACTCTAGGGAACATCCGGGCTCTCGGTGCTGTTTTGGTCACTGTGTGGGGCTGCGGCTTTTCCTTTCCACGCTCTGGCCCATGATGGTTCTTTAATGCTTTGAAACCAGTGTAATTGTTTGAATGCAGTGTTCTAAGGCCATCCATCTTATTTAGTAAAAGATAGAGTGTACACCTATACCTCTGAGTGATTTTGATGTACTCGGGTGCTGAGGCAGTAAGAAAGAGCTCACTTTCTTTTAAAGCGGGCCACGACACCTACTACATTGGCAGGATGCCGGTGGGCAGCGGTGAGAGGTGGTGTGATGTTGGGATAGGCAATTTTTGGAACTGCAAAGCGGGTTTTGTCCGCCCAGGGTTATTGCACCCCGGCAGGTGGTGAAGCTTTTGGGAAGCGCTGCATTGATCCGCTCCCTAAAGACGCAAGTTTTACGGAGGGAGAAGCAGTTTGTGGAACTGTGCAAGGGAGTTGCCCGCTTGCTTGAGGAGCAAGTCGAGCCCCTTGCAGTAAACGTGGAGGTTTGGACGCTTATGCTCAACTGCTCCCCATCTGAAAACGGTTTGAAAGAGTATAAAGCACCAGCCGACCCGGCAGGGTGCGGCTGGGTAGAGAAACACTGGCAGTTAGTGGCTGCGGTGGCGGAAAGGATCAGGGCTCCTGCAACAAAGAAGTGGAGCACGCCAGGCAAAGAAAAAGCCTACGTTTCTGCAGCGCTTGCGGCCGGCCTCGGGGCTGCTCCGAAGGAATGGTTGGAATTGGGACAAAGGGAGGTGGAGCTGAAGGAGGAGAGATCTGCTCGAGCAGAGCTGGACGAAAAGCAAACACACTTGCAGCGTGTTGTAAAACAGATGCAGAGATCAATCTGATCAGTCAGCAAGCGCCTTTATTCAGCTTAGCTGTCCTTCTATATACCCCATTTGGTTACATAACTGTGTGCCCACGAGGGTGACTACAGTGTATTACTGGCTAAAGGTAGTTGTCCATAAGACTGTTGCCAACGGATTATTGGCTAAACTACCACGCGTGTCAAGAAACCAAGTTATACTTCAGTTAGCTATGTTGACAGTTCATGTCCATCGTTCTTCCTTTCAGCTGGTACTCGTTCCCACCGAACGAGCTGCTGGGTTCCTCCCAGCTGGCCTGTGTTTATCTTTCGGCTCTCTGCTTGGAGGTCTTGTTAGAGTTGCTCAGTATCAAGCAGTCTCACAGCATCCAGGCCTTCTTCTCTGTAAAATCTTCCCACAGCAGTGGGAAGTGGTGTTTGAGTGAGCTAGAAGAGAGCATTCAGAGTAGTTGCTAGCAGATGAGAGGCGGATTAATAGAAAGTTACTAGGGATCCTGCAAGATGCTTTTGAGAGGGAAAGGCACACGAGTTTACACTTGTGGCAGGATGACGAGAGCGAGTCAGAACACTCAGTGGTATTAAAGGTCAAGAAGCGTGGTTCCCTCTTCCCTGGGGATGATTTTATGTGAATCCCAAAGGGGATATGAGGCAGCACCTGCGGTCCTGGGCGCAGCCAAACTGCGTCCCTTGATTTAAACAGAGAGAAGCCATGAGCCAGAAGGCGGAGGTGATGCGGACCAGGATGCCCGACCACCTCCCACTCTGCTTATAAAGGACACACCATCCTCAGCCACCGAGTGAGCTAAATTGCAGGAGAAGTACAGTCAACAGGCAAAGGCGACAGAGACTGAGTAGGTGTGGAGGGTCTCTTTGGAAGGAGGAGATAGGCTTCGGTTAAGTGAGGATGAAGCCCAGTCTCACTGGGGATAGGGCTATATCTCACAGTACATGGCCACAGAGAGCTGTGGGCCCTTACCCAGCGTGCTGCATTCTGGGCTGGAGGGCTCGATCCTTTAGAAGGAGGAGACCCCACGGTCTAACCTGCCCCATCTATCTCACGGAGAGTGTGCAGAAGGTGGCTAATCTCCTACTGATGCTCGAACGGCGGTTAGTTCCTGGACAACCTTTGCCCGTGCAGACACTAGACGATTCAGACAGGATGACACTGTTAATTAGGGGATTGCCGAAGGCACTGAAAAGGTAGGCGGTGCAGATCCAGGATCGATGGCGAGCTGCTGCAGCAGGAGGCCCGCAGGTTGGCCCAGGTCTTACTTAGGAAGAGGTAACAAGGGAATAGTTGAATTATGGACGCTGTGTGGGGTTTTGGACAAAGGATGGAAAGAATCAGGCTGTCGTTAGACGGACGGAAACACCAAGAGGCCCTCTTTTCCTTTCTCCTCAGGAAGGCCTGAGGAGCCTGTTTCCCAACACCAGCTCTGGCAAGAAGGGATAAGTAAAGGCATCCTGAAAGAGCTAAGGGGTCGGCAACCTTTCTCCAACCTGCAGCTACTGATAGAGATGTCTAAGTTCCCAGGAGATAGGGAACAAGGAAGGGAAAAGCTGACGGAGACAATCCCTTCAGCCCTTCCTGGACCAACTCCCCGTATCTGAGAGCAGGGAAACCTCCTGCGCTGTCTCCAGTAAGAGAGCCGGGGGACGGCGAGCGGGAACACGCACAACGGCTCACACAAAACAACCAAGGGAATTTGTTGGCAACTTTCCCCCTTGGGCCTTCCAAAACTACCGTTGCTCTTGCAGTAAATGCTGGGCACTCCCTCTTTGGTCACCTCTTTTAAAAGAGAACGCACTTTCTTTTCAAGTGGGCTGGGACAGGCTCTCTTGTGGCCAGGCATATGTGAACACCAGTCATTCCTCCCAGCAAAATTTCTTCTCACAGCATGTAATCTAAGAGCCTAACAGCAGGGAAGTTGAACTCTTTTAGCCTCCAGGCCTGGCAAATCCTCTGATCACTCCCCTCAGCCTTGCGGCCTGGCAAAGGAAGTGGAGCAATGCTTGGCGAGCCCTGAACGAAAAACCGTGTCACATGGCTAAGCTGCACATCCTTCTCCTAAGAGGAATTTAGGATACCTTTTGTGAGGTCTCCACGCTGTGGAGAAAGCACTCATGACCTGCTCCCGTGACAAATACCTTTCATGACAGGAACCTGCAGCCAACTTCTGGTTTGAATGGATCTCATTCCTAATTCCAGACACCAGAAGTGGGCACACAAACTTCTGCTGACAAAGAGAGCCTTCCAGCTGATCCCCTCCTCGAGTAAAGCACTGCGTGACAGAATGGCCACCCACTAATGTCTTTGCTCAGCTAATGAAAGCTTTCTTGGCTTCTCCCTCCAAGCCAAAGTTTCCCAGACCTTAGGAAGTCTCATCTTCGCCACCTTGCTCCAGGTTCTCCACCTCTTTTTCATTTCTTTAATGCTAATCTGAAGGTCTCCGAGAAGTTTCAGCTACTCTGAGGAAAACTTCTCCGTGTAGGTTATCGCCTCCACGGATTTGAAGAGCGTTTGAAGAGAAGCAATTGCTGCTTTTACCTTCTTCTTGCTTTCTGCCAGAATAAAGTTTGTTTATTCGTCACTGGTTTTGTTTCCAGAGACAGAACACAAATATGTAACGAGCATTGTTACCTCTTCTGCATCATTGCTGATAATTGGCCCCATCCCCGCCTAGGACTACTTCTGTACCAATTATACAATTTCTAGTGTTACTAAGAGATGCAAAATATTCTCTCATCCTCATCCCACTGTCCTTCCATTTTTGACCTTTAGTTTCCCATGTTGCTTTGCATGAACAATTAATTAACTGTTACTGCGTTTTTGCCTTCCTGTCAAATCCTCTGGCTCAAGCAGGAGGGAGGCTTAGTAAGTTCCATACTCGAGAGCCAAACGGATGTGCCCCGCAGTCAATGCTCAGCAGGCTTCTGACAGACTTCTCCCTGCCGTGACCTCAGATGGACAAAGCTGGGTCGCAGACCCCACAGGCCCCTGGGCAAGCTCCTCAAGCTGTGCTCCTCATCCAGTCCCTCTCCCATAGTCCTGAATGCATACACGCCTTTGTAGCCTGTGTGTTACAGCCCAAATATACTGCTTGTGGGGTTCCCTCGGCCGAGGGGCAGCCTGGCCAGGCCTCCAAAACCTTTGCAGGCTGTTGCCAGACACCACCGATGTCCCTCAGCAGAGGAAGAAGCTCCCAGGAGACTCCCGCTCCCCCCGCTGGCTTTGTCCCCACGGCCCCCACTTCCTCCTTCCTCACCGGGTGCCCGTATCCCCTGACAACCCACAGGTCATAGCCCTTGCCTCAGCCCCACGCCCCTCGACAGCCTCCTTTGTTACATCACTGTGACTTGTTCCACTTTCTAGTGTTGCTGGGCCACCCAACAGGATAGAGTCTCCGGATTCTGGAGCAGACGTGGCATGGTTGGCCTGCCTGCTCGGTGAGCGACCCTAGCTAGCCCCAACCCACCCTCCCGGGGCCACCTGGGAGCTCGATGTCTTGGGTAGGAGGGCTGTCTGACCATCCTGCCAGCACCCGCCATGCTCCTGCAGCCCCGCGTCTGACGAGCCCGCCCTGCCAGGCCCGGCGGCCGTTCCAGCCTCCTGCCCCGGGTGGAGGTAGGCTCTGGGAGGGGATGTGGGATGGGGGCAGAGCAGGAGAGTGGGGCCCCCCCGAGGGCGAAGGACAGCAGGGGTGAAGGCCTTTCCCCTCAGAGGGGACGAGCGTGTCTGGTGTGGTGGTCTGGCAGCTTGCACAGTCTTCACCTCCCTCCAGATCCAAACAAAACCACATTCGCAAAAAAACGTTAACTTTCTTGGAAAAGTCATTTTCAATAGTTCAATTTGGCACATTCATCCGTATCCAGTGCTTCGCTTTGCACAAAAAGGGATGTAAAATGATTAATCTAGGACTTTTTGGGCTGGCCTGCTGATTTTTGGAAAGTTTTGCAGCACCATGTAGCAATTCAGCAAGCTGTGAGCTATGAAGGTTCTAGAGGCTTAAAAAGCCATATTGTGCTTATTCTTGAATGAGATGTTCAGTTTTGCCTGCCTGATTTACAATGCTAGTAAAATAAACGCTAAATGTTAATAAAGTAGACTATAAACTGGGGTGAAATGTAATGAGTCAGTCTTGAAGTAGTTTTTAGTAGAGAAAGATGTAGGATTAGCCTAACAACTTAAATACCTTTTAACTGCATAGATACGGAAGGGGCAGTAGTCCGAAAAGGGAAAGTAAAAGTGCATGCTTTCACAAAGAGTGAATGAATATAGACTAAAATGATATAAATCAGTCCTGAAATTGTGACTACCCAGTTTTGCTGTTTTGTTATATTCACAGGCAAGACACATCCCTACTGCTGGTGTCAGGCATGGTGCAGGCCTAGGAGTTCTAGCTGTGAACATCAGTCCACCAAGCTCAGGCTACTGCAGGAACACCATCCGCAGGAAGCACCATTTTGTTGTCTGTCTGAGAAGAAGCTTGCAAATGAACGCATGAATTATGCAACCTGTAATTTGTCATCAGTGGTACAGCCATATAGGTGGCAAGTCAACCCTCAAAAATCAGAAAATATTGGAATTAACATCACCCCTGTGGTGCGCATGACTGACCTGTATAACTGCTTCGCATGGAACGGACTCCCCTTCCAGCTTGCTGCATTCATGCTTCCTGTACAAACTACTGTTCCTCCTGTCCTCTTTCCTCTCCCAGTGATGATTTCTTTTTCTTTTGGGAACTCAAAACACAAGTTCCCATAACCAGCTGGTACAAACAAAGCTGAACAGCACAGCAGTGCCTCCTGTGCTTGTGGTCTTCCAACCCTGCTGAGTGCACGCTGCAGACCAGATGATTTCAGAACATAATTGTGGACTGTAAGAGTTCTCAGAATGATTTTGATAACCCGAACCTAATCCAGTGTATGCCACAGCGCATGAGAAGTGTTAAGTTGCCCTGGCTTCTTTTTTTCCCATTTTTTTCCCTACCAAACCCTGGCCTCCCAATGGCACCAGCTTGGCTGCCCACCCTGTGAGCTGCCCCACCACCTCACCAGATGCCCATCCCCTCCGAGGGGAAAACCCTTCACCCCTTCTGTCTTTCGCCCTTGGTGGGACCCTCCTCCCCTGCTCTGCCCGCCACTGCACATCCCTTCCCAGAACCTCCCTCCACCCAGGGCAGGAAGCTGGTGCTGCTGCCGTGCCTGGCAGGATGGGCTCATCAGACACTGGGCTGCAGGAATGTGGCAGGTGCTGGCAGGATGGTCAGGCAGCCCTGCATCCCCAGACAGAGCACACAAAATAAGGGCTTGACTCATTGCTGTTTCAACTCAGTTTTTGACCAGTAGCTCAGATTTTTTGGATCTCAAACTCAACCCTGATTTATGCTCATTTTTTTGAAGCTTGGTTTCACCAGAACCAGGCTGGAGAAAAAAAATGAAGGAAGAGGGCAAGAATGCAACACCTGAGAAGACTGCTCTACTCCTAGCATATAACTTTTGTTTGGTTGGTGATCAGTTGTGGTGGCAGCCCCTCTGGGCCAAATAAATCACAAAATCGAGTATTCATTGCATATACAGGAATGTAAGTTTCATGATAATAAAACAACTCAATACTGATGCAACATATCCTACAATTACAAAAACATGAAGTGCATGAGGCATGGAACAATGTCCTTCAAACTGGAAAACAAACTTTCCTCCTTTTTAAGAACTTATTTCTTACGTAAGATTATTTCTTAAGTCGGTTATTTGATCTGATACCATAAAATAGAATGTAGCTTTTATATTGTGGGAGAAATGCTCTCATTTTGCTAAGTGTCTCTTGGAAAGCTTCGTCAATTTAAGAACCGGAATGGTAAAGTCTGCAGAATTTGTAAGCGGTTCTGAGAGCAGGAGTCATTTTGTAAGTGCAATAATCAAGTAAGTCTTCATCACAGATTACAATCAAGCATGTCTGTGTAATTCCCCTTTTTAATGTATTTTTAGCTACAACGTTAAATTCAGTTTTTTGTAATGAAAAAAAAAGGTAGTTACACCATCTGAAGTGCTTACATTAGCAGATATATATGCTAATTTAGACACAGAAGGAATTAAAATTTTACATGCTGCTATGATTTTCCATGTATGCAAACCCTGGCTGCACTACGGGTGTCGGTGTTCTGCCTAGCCAAGGACTTGGCTGTAAAGGTGAAGAAAATACTTAGGCAGTGCAATGGTTCTTTGGACATTGGTCTAATGAACACAGATTCATTGTCTTGCTTTGGTGCATTTTCTGTTTGAATGAGAATGCAACAACAGGGAGCTGGTTAAGATCCATTTCAACATTAATTAGATCAAATTTTGTTCTGCTGGAATAGAAGCAATGCCTAGCAGCGGTCTTATGGTCCAAAGCTGCAAAATCATACTTAAGCAAACAGCAAGAGAGATCCTTATCTTGCCCTCTATAATATTCTTTATTTAGTTGGATTTGTTTTTTTTAAAACAGGCATTTGGTGGAGTGTTCAGGTTTTAAACCTCACATCAACCACAGCTACTGCAACCTGAATCTTGCAACACAGCAGCCCAGTGCTAATGCAAAAGTGGAAATTTAATTATGAATCTGCACTTTTCAGCCTTTAAATAGAGAAGGAATTAAAAAAATAGAGAGCAAGGAAAAGGATCCCTTCCCAGTCAGTTGCTCTGTCGTTAGTAGCATCTACTCTGTCTCCACTTTCTGTCACCAAGCTGTTTGAAGCTTTTTCTGGGGAAGCCACACTCTTTCCCCTGCAGGACTATGAGCCTGAGGTTTCCGTTTCACATCTGCAGACTGATGGGAGTTTCATCACTACCCGAAAGAAAGTTCACGTCATATCCCAAATACGTAAAACTCTCAATTTTTTTTTTTTAAGAAAGAAAAAAAGCCATCAACTGCACAACCAATTGCGTTGTTACCACCACCCAGTGGTACTCTTCTCTAGACTTGCAGCAGTCATTTTTATTGCCTAAAAACTGCTTCAGAAAAAGGTTACTTGTGCATGATTTATATGACTTTTCTTTAGGTTAATGGTTCTTTGGTGTGGATATGAAAGGTGCATTCATTTTTCCACTTATGCTGCTATTAATTTGTTCTTAATGATTCAGGATGCTGAGAATTTCTCTGTAAATGACCGACAAGCAATTTTTTTAACAACTTAAGATTGAAGCTGATGAGAAGTCAGCTGCTGATGTATCAACTTCCACAGTCGTTACCACATACTTTCATGTCCATCCTTTCATGGTAGTTTTCAGTAGCCGGAACAGCCTTCATGAAAAAGAATGGAGTCTCCAAGACTAAGAGCCAACTCATTTGCAAACGCCAGCAAATAGAAATAAGTTTCTCCATATGGAAGAAGACGTCCACAGTCCTGACTCTCCTAGAAACTGTCCTGACATCTACTTACTATCAGCATCCTTCCAGCACTCCCAGTAGCTTCTGTGAGAGCAGGTAAATCATAGCCTATCCACCAGGCTGGAATGCAGTGAGACTCTGGAAAACAAGTCAGGATTAATGAGCAGGCAGAATGCAGCCAAAGCATAGGTTTGTAGGAAATGTTTCTTTTTCAGTTTTCCAGCAGAATCTTCAGCTTGTGCAGCTTCAAAGACAAAGCCACAAGTACGGGTAGGTGAAGCCTGAATACAGTTCTCTGAGCATTACTGGGAATTTTGAGAGCAAGGTGTAATAAATGACAAAAACTATTCAGTAAGCACTGTCAGTGGTCATAACATCATAGTCAGCTTTTAGCAGCACAAAACCCACCAGCTTGTGGAAGAGCAGGTCCTGGTCATTGACTGAAGCAGATCTAGACCTAGCAGGAGATCCACTGTGCAAGCTCCCACACCTGAAGCCAAAAAGTGAGGGGCTATGGTGTCCTGTGCACTGGAGTGATCTGGTATCAGGACTTAAAAGAATGACATTTGATGTCCTATGTGACTACTGTCACAAAGTCGTAAAATTTGGGTGCATTAATTAGACAGGCCAGAGTTCAGATAGACAGCCTACCTAGCCTCTGGTTTCGACTGTCCGTTTATTCTGACCTCTCCGTATGGTCTCAACCTCCCCAGAGACCTGGGAAAGTCAGCAGGAGATGCTATGCTGTTCCCAGTGATGCCCTGTCCTCAGCAATGATCTGTTTGGACCTTGCCTCCCAGCAGCCTCTGATCAATCACGTCTGCCACAGCAGCTCCTAGAGCAAAGGGATCCAAGGGATGTGGCTGCCCCTGCATCCTTGCATCTTCTCCCAGCATAAGCCACAGCAGAGGAGGCCACCCTCGTGGCTGGACATTTGGTATCAGGAATCCCAGGGGAAGCACTCTCACCTCTCCTGTTCCATGAACCTGTTCATGCCCTAATTTCTTTATAATAGTCAATATTAGATTAATAATTTTATAGCAAGTGAAAAATGTAATTATATAATTTAAATATAACCTGTGTATACATACATACGAGTAAATAAAAATTCAGAGATGAAGACCTGAAACTGAGGTCAAACTGACTAGGATCAGGACCCTACAGCTGCAGGACAGGAGATGCACACCAGGGGCCGACTGCTGGCATAGAGCATGAGATGAATGTGCTGACCGGGTACAGATGATCTTACCTCTAAATAATAAAAGGAGTCAAAGACAGAGTGCTGAGGGGATTGAGACATGGACTTCAATCTGATGGATCGAAGACCCTTTATTGTGTTAGTTTTCTTTTTATGTACCTTTTCAGGTTACACATATGGTTATGCATAAGCTGTTCACGTACTTATCTACAGTTTATTATTGGCCAAAAGTGCTTGTTCACAGGCCTACTACTAACATATTATTGGCTAAACAACCATGCATGCTTTTGAGCTAGTTACACTAAAATTAACCATGTTGACATTTTTCTTCTTTGTTTTTCTCTCCGTTACTTCTTTCCATCGAGCTAGCTCCCTCTTTCAAGGTCTTGTCAGGGTTGCTCAATGTCAACGACGTTTATAACATCAAGTCCTTCTTCTTTATGAAATGTCTCTGCAACAGAGCATCATGGGAGTTACCGGGGTGTGTCCCTTACTCAATTCTAGGGAACTCAGGGCCCAAGGTCTTTATTTGTGTGCATGCTCCCTTCAGACTGACTGATACCTGCCTCCAGTGCCAGCAGCACAAGCAGCAGAGCAGCCCTGTGCCCCTGCAACAGAGAGCACTCACAGCAAACAGGGCTTTGCCTTTCTGTGCTGTGCACCTAGGTACAAGTCTTTATTGTTTGCAGTGCTTGTGCTTTGAAAAGTGCTTTGGCCGAGTCTGGCATAAGCATACCTGTCCATTGGTTTTGACAAGGACTAGAATTTATTTATTATTTACTATCTATCTGTCTGTCTGTCTATGTATCTATTCATTACTCCAGAACTTGCCTTGTAGGAAATAGAAGTAATAACTGAATAGCAGGCATTATGAATAAAGAGAGGTTTGGCAGACTCTTAACGGAAAGAGGAATCAGGGAGTTCAAGCTATTCAAAATTATAGATGGGTAGGTTGTGTGCTTGGTTTTCATGTTTCTTTATAATGCAATGAAGTGACAGGCAGCAGATTTTTTAAAAATGACATTACTCCAGGTGCCTAATATATTTTTTGTAATTAGCCGGTCAGCAGGTAATTAAACAAGGTATTAGACACTTGTAGGAACCTTCACAACTTCCAGAGAGGCTTTAAAAGAGAAAATGTAAATGTTTGTGGTTTTGAACAGGTGAGGCTCATTAGCAGATAGACATGTTAGAGGTCCATTGTTTTACTATATGTTTTCTTAACTCTTATTCTCAAATGTTTAGTTCACCCATCAGTCAGAGAAGGCTTAATGGACTTTTATTTCTAATGCTCTTGGAAATATTTCAATACTTCGCAGGTCTTTATAGAACTTGGGAGACAGTTTTGCTACCTCCACATCCAACTTGCCCAAAATCTATTTATTTACCAAGACACAAGAACAAGACATGTATGAGGCTAAAAATGGATTAGATACCTAGCCTGCTGGTATCAGCTCCTGCAAATTTTGCTCATGCAAGTTTTGCAATGCAAGACTTGGGACTGAATTTTCTCTCCTAGGTCACACCTGCTCCAGATTTGCAGTCTGGATTTCCATTGTGTCCCTGGCATGAACTTGCACCCTTGCTGTTAGCATAGGTTATCTACAGTGACTTGTAGCCTGAAAGGCCTGGAAAAGAAAGCACAGATGTACTGGGATAAACACGATGAACGAGACAGCAAAGACTGAGTGATGCTGGCAGTGGAGTTTCTGGTTTGCTTTCTTGAGAGAAATGCTCCAACACCACACAACAGATCTGCATTCAGGGTCACGGGACAAGAGGAAGCTCCAAATTTTCCTGTCAAATCTTGCTTTTACCATTAAAATACAGAGAGAAACATAGTTCCCGTCTGATAAAGCTGTGGTTTTTAACTTGGTCAGTAGATGTCAGTGATACACATGCTCACTCACACATGGACAAATTTTGAAATCAGAAAGCATCAATAAAAAAAGGACAGCACTATATTTTCTTTCTGGTGTCAAGATGAAACAGGTGGAAAGGGTGAGAAGTGAATGTATTTCAGAAGAAAAATATTCCACTGCCGTTACGAGGAAAATATGCATTTTCCATGTCACTACTGGATTGCTGTGTCAATTCTGACCTCATGAAGAACCTGTCTGGTTTGTGAGGGACCACCCTTCAGCATAAAAGCTCCTCTTCCAAGTTATTCTTGCCGTTACCTTAAATACTTCAGCTATTTCTCAGATTTTTTTCCTCTCTGCATGTTCTACCACAAACACCATCAATAGCAGCAATGTCTGAAAAAATCTTGAAACGCCGAGACCATGGCTCACAAACTCTTCCTCCCCTGATACAGGTTTAGGCTCACAGAATCATTAAATCATTGAGGTTGGAAAAGACCTTTAAGTCAATGGAGTCCAACCATCAGCCCAACACCACGATCGTTCTAAATCATGTCATGAAAAGCCACATCTACAAACTCTTTGAACACCTCCTGGGCAGGCTATTCCAATGCTTTGCCATTATTCCTTCCTTAATCAGATGACAGAAAACACCAGAGGATCAAGATGAACACCCAAAACTATCAACTTCCAATCCCGTAACACTTGGTTCCGCCTCTACCTTTTATGCAGAATAACAGAATCACTAGGTTGGAAAAGACCCACAGGATCATCGAGTCTAACCATTCCTTCGAGCCTGAACCTCCCCTGGCAGAGCTTGAGGACATTCCCCCTTGTCCTGTCGCCTGTCACTTGGGAGAAGAGGCCAGCACCCTCCTCCCTACAACCTCCTTTCAGGTAGTTGTAGAGAGCAATGAGGTCTCCTCTCAGCCTCCTCTTCTCCAGGCTAAACAACCCCAGCTCTACAAGCCACTCCTTCTAAGACTTGTTCTCCAGCCCCTTCACCAGCTTCATTGCTCTTCTCTGGACTCGCTCCAGAACCTCAACATCCCTCATGTAGCAAGGGGCCAAGAACTGAACACAGTATTCAAGGAGTGGTCTCACCAGCGCCGAGTACAGAAGGAGAATAACCTCCCTGGACCTGCTGGTCATGCCGTTTCTGATACAAGCCAGGATGCCGTTGGCCTTCTTGGCCACCTGGGCACACTGCTGGCTCATGTTCAGTCGGTTGTCAACCAACACCCCCAGGTCCCTCTCCTCCTGGCAGTTTTCTAGACAGGCTTCTCCCAGTCTGTAGCCCGGCACAGGGTTGTTGTGCCCCAAGTGCAGGACCCAGCATTTGGCCGTGTTAAACCTCACGCCATTAGTCTCAGCCCAGTGGTCCAGCCTGTTCAGATCCCTTTGCAAAGCCTCCCTACCCTCCAGCAGACTGACACTTCCACCGTTTAGCGTCATCCACAAACTTGCTAAGGGTGCACTCGATGCCTTCATCCAGGTCCTTGATAAAGACATTGAACAGGGCTGGACCCAGCACTGAGCCCTGGGGAACCCCACTTGTCACTGGCCTCCAGCTGGACTTAACACCATTTACCACCACTCTCTGGGCCCGGCCATCCAACCAGTTTTCCACCCAGGACAGTGTGCGCCTGTCCAGGCCAGAGGCTGACAGTTTCCGTTGCAGAATGCTGTGAGAAACTTTGTCAAAGGCTTTACTCAAGTCCAGGAAGACCACATCCACAGCCTTTCCCTCATCCAGCAGCCGAGTCACTTTGTCATGGAAGGCGACCAGGTTACTTTGGCAAGACCTGCTTTTCATTAACCCATGTTGACTGGGCCTAATAACCCGGTTCCTTGCGTGTGCTTCATGATAGCACTCAGGATCACCTGTTCCATGACTTTCCCTGGCACTGAGGTCAGACTGACAGGCCTGTAGTTCCCTGGATCCTTCTTGCAACCTTCTTGTAGATGGGCACAACATCAGCCAGCCTCCAGTCCAGTGGTACTTCCCCAGTCTTCCAGAACTGTTGGAAGATGAAGGAAAGGGGTTTGGGAAGCACATCCGTCAGCTCCTTTAATACTCTTGGTTGGGTCCCGTCTGGCCCCATAGACTTGTGGGTGTCTAGCTGGGCAAGCAAGTCTCTGACCACCTCCTCATGGATCATGAGAGCTTCATTCTGCTCCTCTGGTTGCTAGATGCGTACACAGAGGGAACAACATTCCTTTCCATTAAAGAACTAGGCAAAGAAGACATTAAGTACCTGAGCCTCATCCTCCTCCCCTGTCACTGTTGTTCCATTTCCATCCAGTAGAGACTGAATGGTCTCCCTGGTCCTGCTTTTATTTTTAATGTATTTGCTGTTATCTCTCACTGACTTGTCCAATCTGAATTATAGTTGGGCCTTAGCCCTCCTGATTTTTTCTCTGCATGATTTCACTTTCTCCCTATAGTCCACCCAAGACGCCTGTCCCTTCTTCCAGAGCTCACAGACGTTCCTCTTCTTTTTTGATGCAGGGAGTGGAGCAGCACAGGCACTACCAGTGACCACAGAGTCACAAGCAGAACCAGCCTGAGAACCAGAGTTCAGCTGCTTGCCCACAAATCAAGCAAGCTAGCAAAGGAATGCTCTTTTATAGTAAGGAAAGTTGTTCCCTGTATGTACATCCTCACGACCTAGAGGTTGGTTCCTACACCCTCCTGGTGCTCCAGAGCTCTTACTTCTCCAGAGCTCTACTCAACTCACAATCTGGTCTACCTGCTGGCCAGCCCAGATGTCTGTACACTGGGACTTGTGGTACGGGGTCTTGGGCACGCGTGGCTGCCAGTGCAAGCAGGTCTCTCTGGCCATGGATGATCGTGACCTCTTATGCTGTGGCAAGGGCTTCCATATTGCACCGATGGAGGCGGTGGAGCGGTGCAGCCTCAAGACTTGTTGGTGCTGTTCTGTCAAATGTAAACAGTGCCGGCACTTGGTGGAGGTGCATGGCTGGCTCTGAGGGGAGCACACCAGGGTGGTGGGAGGCTGTCAACAGAATACAAGGCAGCCTGGGAGAGGAGAGCCTGGCAAGAGATATAGGGAAGAAGGGCAAGGTGTGGGGGAGACATAAAGCCTCAGAAGGAGTGGAGGAGATGTGGGGTTTGCTGCCCTGCCAGAGAGCTCCTGTGTTCTTCCCACCTGGCACCCTCTTGCCAGCATCAGTGGAGTTTTTGTGGTCTGAATTCTTCTTCCAGACGGAGATGTGGAAGGCACGGGCAAAATAAAACCATGCACATTAGAAATAAACCTGCTGCAGTGGAAAATAAAGTGTGCATATCAGTTTGTTCCTCGTGCACAGTATTTGAGACCTGGAAGGCACCCGGCTCTCCTCTGTCCCATGGGCTAGCATGGGATGAGGCCACACTACAGTGCTCATGCTCAGAGGACACCAGCTGAAGCAAATGAAGAACACTAGCGCTGAGTGGGGACTTGCTTCAGACATGAGAGGTCGCTGAGGGATGGAAATAGAGCGGCAGCATCAGAGACAAGGGAGAAAATTAGGTTTCGGAGGTAAACGGGCTCTTTATACGTCAGACTCAATAGAACACAGGGAGACACAATCTTAGCAGAACTATTGACTTATACAGACCTGCAAAAGCATAGAGCCAAGAGTGGTTAAGGACTTAAAGATAAGTAGGCGTGGGCCCGTGGCTCTAAATCCCGGTTCACAAAGCTGATGCCTTCACCAATGCTCAAGTAACAAGGCCTGATCAATAGGCCTAAACCAAAACGATCCGTATAGCACAGCTGTGTGTACAGTTTCACAAGACTGTTATCAGTAGAATAGTGCTGTTCTAGCTTTGTAATGCATCGAGTGTGAGAAAATGCATCATAGTTGCATACTCTGTAGAACTGGGCTGTGCCGCTCTAGGTGTAGCTTCCTCAGTGTGAAGGGGACGTGAAGGGGAACATTGTGGAGATGGGCTCGGCCGACCACTCGGCACCAGAATGAACACTGTGTGGAAGGAGGAGAACTATGCCGGAACGCTGCACCTCAACAGCCCCCTTAGGTCAAAGATAAGGGCTATCCAACCGTCCTCTTCCTCTGCCTTCCTGGACTGTGGCCGGGCTCCAGGACAGGGGCAAGCAAGGGGGACGGCTGAGACCAGAGAGTCAGCATTTACATAACTCTACAAGTTGTTTATTTAACAATGAACCCTCTTGCAGCGACTCTGGAGTCCTCCCTTTTGAGTGCTCACCCTGCACGGGACCGCCAAATTGTCCCAGGAAGGCTCTCCAAAATCCTGGCTGCAAGAGGGGCTGCCCCGGAGCCCTGCGCTTCCTCCTGCTGCCGTGCCATCAGCCTGCTATCCACAGGCTGTTGAACTTTTGGCGCCACAGCTGCACCTCCTCCTCTCCTTCCTCCTCAGTCAGCACGCGGTAGGTCTCATTGCTCTGGCAGCTGTGGCGAGACACCTGCAAGGAGAGCCAGAGTTTGTAAGAGTAAGACCACTGCCCACGCCGCCCCCAGGGCAAGAGGACCCTCACGCCCACCCCCCTGCCAAGAGGTGGCACCTGGAGGCTGGGCTGATGAGGCACCAGAGGGAAGAAGGGAGAAGCAGGTGTCAAGTGGAAGGGAGAGGACAATGGCCAGACGGTGTGTTTCCTAAGATTCGTGGGCGAGAAATCTGTCCTGCTGTTGTGCCTTTGCCTTTTGTTACTTTTAAGACAAAGTACCCAGCAGACAAGTCTCCCCTGCAAGAGCTCTCATGCAAGGGCTCACCACACCTCCTTTGTCTCAATATCTGTGTCCATCTCCACTGCCATCTTTTACCGTGTCTGTGCAAACTTCACCCCCGCAATTTCACACCAGCTGAGCTTGGGTCACTCTTTGTCACCACCCTCCCTACACCCCAGGTCCTTTCCCGCTGGAGGGAAAAGCAGTGGGCCAGTGAGTCCTGCACGGACTCGCGGCTGCTATAGGTGAAGGAACCGGCCACGGAGGAGAAGGCTGAGTGAAGGGCAGTGCAGGCTGCTTCTCACCTCCTGATTATAGATGGTCTTCTGGAGGCACTGGTGGCTCTTAAAGGTGCAGTAGTTGGGGTACTTCACGCCGTTGGAGTCGCAGATCTGGGGAGATGGGAAATGAAGACCAGAGCGAGAAGAGGAGAAGAAGGAAGAGGAGGAGAAGGAGCATCTCCTGGGCACGCACCTGGCCTGGGGCATCTCCCTCTTGGAAGGCGTTGTACTCGGCCTTCAACCAGAGGGACACTCGAGGATCCTTGCAACCGTGGCTGGCTATGCGGCTGCACCATTTCTCTACCCTCGGGCTTCCTAAATTCTCCCTGTTCTTGGCCTGCAAGGGCTGTAAGGAGTTGCTCTGCAAAGGAATAAAGAGAACCATTCATCTCCTTCCCCTTCGCCACCACCTGATCCAGGCTCCTCCTCGGAGTTGTGCAGGACATGCAACATGCTTAGTACCTCCTTCTCTGCAGGCTGGAGCTGGGCTGAGACCTGAGGGCTGATCTCTTCCTGGGCAGGAGATTGCAGCTTGGAAGGCGAGGGGGCAGAGGCAGCCGGGCCTGCAGTGGTGTGTGGTGATGGAGGGAGCTCCGAGGACTCCTGCAGGGCACCGGTGGCTGAGACAGAAGCCTGCCCTGGGGCTGCGGAGAGAGAAGAACAGAGATGGTCTGAGGAGCCTTCCTGGAGTCACCCAGAAAGCTGCTTGGTGGGCAAGGGTAGTCACGGGAGATCAGCAAGCACACAGGGATGCCCAGTGCAGAGCGAGGCAGCCATACCTTCTTTCTCAGGGGAGCTTCCATGCTGTACGCCAGAGCCCACAGCTGGACGTTGACCCGCTGGGACGAGTTTTTTGAGAATAGATGATTTCGGACACTGGACTCGCTGAGCAGATGTGAGGAGAAAGAGGAGTCCTGTTAGCTTATCTTCCCTTCCTCCTTACCCACTGCATCTCCCAAGACATTCTCCCCTGTGCTCTGTCCTGAATCCCAGTCCCCACCTTGGTGTAGAAGAGCCTTTTTAAGCAGCGGAAGTGAGCGAAGTCGCAGAAGCTATCAAAGCGCGGCATCTCTGGGGAGTCAGTACAGATCGGCCCTGGAGAGAGGGGAGAGAGAGAAGCGGGATGGCTGCAAGTTTCCGTGTGCTGCCACTGGGCTGAGTTGCAGTAGGTGTTGGGAGGCTCTTTGATGGGTGTATTCAGAGTTGGACCTTGAAGATCATCTGGTTCCACCCCCACCCCCTGCCATTGACAGGGGTACCTTTCACTGGATTGGATCGCTCAAAGCCTCATCCAGCCTGACCTTGAACACCCCAAGGAATGAGGCAGCCACCGTTTCTACTGCACAACCTGTGCCGCTGCCTCACCATCTACATTTCTTCCTAACAGCTCATCTAAATCTCCTCTCTTTCAGCTTTCAGGGCAGGGACACAGCCAGCTTTGCTCCAGCAGGGGCGATGGCCACCGGTGCCATTGAGGGTGGGGTGATGCCCTTACCTTTGGGGACAACGCCGTGGTTCTCTTCCTGGTCCAGTTGGAGGACTGTTGGACTGAGGCAGCCCTGTGCCTGGCGCATGGCGCAGGCCACCTCTGCCTTCCATGGGGGCCAGAGGCCGAGGAAAAAGTTCTGGTATTCCTCGGCTGTCAGGGGGCTGCCCGGAGAAGGGGTCGCCGATGCAGCAACAGAACCGAGCAAGGTCAGCAAGCCTGTGGGAAAAGGCAGACTGCGCTTAGCCCTCCTGCAGGGGGAGAGCAGTGCGTGGGAAGGCAAGTGCCTACTCCAGTCTGCAGGTGCTGAGGGGGGAGCCAGGACAAGCTGCCCTTAGGTCTCCCTCCATCCCCACTGCCTACAGGGCCCCAGGAGAACCAGGAGCCCTGAGGACAAAACAACAACAACAACAACAAAACCAAAGTAAAAGGAGAAGTATTAAAAAAGACTGTTCCACGAAAGTTAACATTTTTTTTGCGAGTGTGGTTTTGTTTGGATCTGGAGGGAGGTGACGACCGTGCAAGCTGCCAGACCACCACACCAGACACGCTCGTCCCCTCTGAGGGGAAAGGCCTTCACCCCTTCTGTCCTTCGCCCTCGGGGTACCCCACTCTCCTGCTCTGCCCCTCATCCCACATCCCCTCCCAGAGCCTCCCTCCACCCGGGGCAGGAGGCTGGAACGGCCGCCGGGCCTGGCAGGGTGGGCTCGTCAGACGCGGGGCTGCAGGAGCATGGCGGGTGCTGGCAGGATGGTCAGACAGCCCTCCTACCCAAGACATCGGGCTCCCAGGTGGCCCCGGGAGGGTGGGTAGGGGCTGGCTAGGGTCACTTACCGAGCAGGCAGGCCAACCACGCCATGTCTGCTCCAGAATCCGGAGACTCTGTCCTATTAGGTGGCCCAGCAACACTAGAAAGTGGAACGAGTCACAGTGATGTAACAAACGAGACTGACGGGGGGCGTGAGGCTGAGGCACGGGCTGTGACCTGTGGGTTGTCAGGGGACACGGGCACCCGGTGAGGAAGGAGGAAGTGGAGGTCGTGGGGACAAAGCCAGCGGGGAGAGCGGGAGTCTCCTGGGAGCTTCTTCTTCTGCTGAGGGACGTCGGTGGTGGCTGGCAACAGCCTGCAAAGGCATTGGAGATCTGGTGGACAAAGCCCCCTTGACACTTCCAAAATCTGCTTATACCACCAATACAGCACAACCCCTCTCACCATTTCCCACTGGGAAACTTTCACGCTACGCTAATGTAATAGATGTCATAGCCCCATTGAAAAGAAAGTGAGTTCTTTCTTCCCGGTATGGTGCCCGAGTAATTCAAAATCACTCAAAGGTACAGATGTACAGTATATCTTTTACAAAATAAGATGAATGCCCTTAGAACACTGGGTTCAAACAATCAACCAACCAGCACGGGCCAGAGTATGGAAAGGAAAAGCCACAGGCCCAAACAGTGACCAAAACAGCACCAAGAGCCCTGAAATTCCCTGGAATCAAACACAAAATCAAACTAAAAGCGCCCACTACTGCCCACTGCAGCTGCACATGTTGCATAGATAAAATGAGAAAATGAGGAAAGATAGGAAAGGATAAAAGTGTTTCAAGAGACAAATAGTTGCAAGAGATGAGAGAGTCACCACCTCAGGAGCTCCACACGTAGCAGCACGTTTCATTTTCCAGCAGGTCCAGAGAATGTGCTTCAGAAGACTGAAGCAAAGAAGGCATTAAGTACCTCAGCCTTGACCTCATCCTTTGTCACAGTTTTTCCCTTTACATCTAATAAAAGTGGATATTCTCCCTGGTCCTCCTTTTACAGTTGATGTATTTGTAGAAAGATTTTTTTATTATCTTTCACAGAATTGGCCAATCTGAATTCTAGTTGGGCTTTAGCTCTTCTGATTTTCCTCTGCATGATCTCACTTCATCCCTGTAGTCCTCCCTAGATACTTGTACATTCTTCCAAAGCTCATACACATTACGGGTTTTTTTTTTTTACATCCTCACAGATCTCTCTGCTGAAAAAAGGGTTTTTTTCCGCCCCGTGGCTCATTTTCTGTTACACGGAGACAGCTTGCTCCTGTGCTACCAGGATGTCTTTCTTGAAGAGTGTCCAGCCCTCTTAGGTTCCCTTGCTCTTAAGGACTGTCTCCCATGGGACTTTATCAACCAGCCTTCTGAACAGTCCAGAGTCTACCCTCTGGAAGTGTAAGGTGGCTGTTCTGCTAGCCCCTCTCTCCCTCTCCTCTCCTCTCCTCTCCTCTCCTAGAACTGAGAATTATACCATCTCATGACCGCTTTGTCCCCTCCAACCGTCACATCCCCCATAATGCCTTCTCTGTTCACAAACAGAACATTCAGGAGGGCACCTTCCCTTGTCGGCTCTTTCACCAGTTGTGTGAGCAAGTTATTTTCCACACACTCCAGGAACCTCCTAGACTGCTTCCTCTCCACTGTATTGTACTTCCAGCAGACATCTGGTAGATTACTGTCTCTCACAAGGACAAGACTAGCAATTTTGAGACTTCTACCAGTTGTCTCTTAAAAAGCTCGTCAGCCTCTTCCTCTTGGTTAGATTGCATAGAAGAGACTCCATCACAATATCTGCCTTTTTGTGGGCTCCTCTGATTTTCACCCACAGACACGCAATCCTATCATCAACATTATCAAGCTCAAGGGCGTCAAAGCACTATCCAATGTAAAAGGCTACTCCATCACCTCTCCTACCTTTCCTATCCCACTTGAAGAGTTTATACCCCTCCATAGCTGCACTCTACTTATACGAGTCATCCCACCATATTTGCGGAATGGCAACTACATCGTAGTCTCCTTGCCATACAATAACTTCCAATTCCTCCTGTTTATTGCCCATGCTGCGTGTGTTGCTATAGATGCACATCAGCTGGGCTGTAAATCCCACAGCACGCATAAACAGAATAGCCTTGATTCCCAAATGACTGGGCCTTAAATTATCTAACCCATCAGTGCCATTTACATCTTTGCTGTCTCTAGATGTACTCGCCCCCACTCGCTCTGAGGTGACATGCTGGAGTTCCTTGCCAGTGCGCCATGTGGAGTGCCATTTTCAGGGTCTTTTCTGTCAAGCCTGGTTTTATCCCCCTCCCCCTTGATAACTAGTTTAAACGTCTATTAATGAGCCCTGATAGATTTTTGGACAGAACTCTTACACCCCTAGGGGTCAAGTGTGCCCCATCCCTGGAAAGGAGGCGTGTAGGTCAGTCTGTGGTCAAAGAACCCAAAGGTTTGCTCCTCACACCAGGTCTGGAGCCAGGTATTAATTATCTGCTTTTCTTGATCTCTCCCTCTTCATTCCTCGTAATTGGAATGGTGGAGGTAAATGCTACTTGTGCCCTGGAACCCTTCACCGTTCTTCCTAGGGCCCTGAAGTCCCTCTTACTAGCCCTCAGTTTCTTCCTCTGGATATGATTATTGCCTAGTTGGAATATTAAGAGAGGGTTAATAATCCGTAGGCTTTAGAAGGGTTGGAAACTTTCTTGTGATGTCTCTCATAGA